>JAUKPP010255961.1:0-22399 GCA_032273245.1 Phyllaplysia taylori
AAGAGTGTTTCCGGTAAATTTATAAAAGTCGTCCCCAAACGGCTTCGATTTTTTTCTAAAAACTTTGAAAAAATAATGATTTTAATTTTTATGCTCCCGAAAATAGAATATTATGCGAAATTACGATTGTGGACCCAAATTACGCGGCCGCATATGCGGCCGCGCAGGCCGCGCAGGAACGTAAAACTGCAGGGCCAGATCATGATTGACTGATAGAGTCTACGATTTCCTGTTCCAGTACTTTATAAAGGCTTTGGTTAAACTTTTTTACTTTATGACAGTCAGTTTTTTAACAACTCATGTACATTTCATATCTCCCCCTTTCAGCTTTAAAGTGCTTGTGGCCATCAACTCAGTCAATTCATTCTTTGTGCCATGGGCTAAAAGGAATACCTTGAAAAATGCAGAAAAGAAACAGGTACGTTATTGCTTGAGCTTGCTATCTATTTGCTAATTTTGTGATCAAACTTCCATCATTGGCTGCTGCTATAGGAGAAGAAAATTCTGTACCATTTTAAAAAAGTCGCAATCTATTATTTGACAATATTTTTGGCCTACCGGTACTTGTTGTTTATCATCACTTTTTGGCTTTAGAGTATGAATCAACTTAGATTTAAAACTATTCCACTACAAGAAGAAATAGAAAAACTATCTTTTACAACATTTTCTTGTAGGTTCATTTGTACATACTGGGGGTCAAAATGAAGTTTTGTGCCTTATGACATGTTTCACGTATACAGTCGAACCTGCTCTAACGACCACCTGTCCAAGACAACCGCGATCACCCTATTTTACTGACAGCCATAAAACCTGCCCAAGACGACCACTTGATTCTCTTTTCACCACGCACGTTGCCATAATCACAGGCGCCTATTACTGTTGACGAGTGATGAGTCCTTGTCCACCAGTTACGTATTATTAGCCCCTCCTACAGTCTATACACTCACTGACCATCACTAAGCATCGGCAAGGTTAGCGGCAACCAGTATTGATCATTGGGTAACAAATTTCCAGCTACGGATGAGTGTGACAAGTGACCATCTTAATCCATTCCCCTGCTGTTATTTGCCCCTCCGATAATTCGTAATATATTGTGCAAATGTAATTCCTGACCAACACAAAGCGAATGCAAAGCCAGTGGCCCCTCTTTTTACCCAGTCGGTAACAACGGGCTTCCGACAGAAGTGTTTGATTGTTGAGTGGCGACAGCACATTTCTTTCTTCCCCCTTGCAGTCTATCTCCCTCGTCTGATACATTTTGCACAACAACAGAAATACAAAGCGCAAACCAGCCCCTCCCCTCTCCTAAATGAAATAAACCCAAGCATTTTAAAACATCCCACTTTTTCACTTCATATTCATCTGAGAGGAGGGAAGTGAAAGGTTTTTTATTTGACCTGTTCAAGATAACCACTTTTCCCTTGACAATGAGTGGTGGTCTTAGGCAGGTTCGACTGCATTTCTTCACATTCTTGAAACCTTGATTTTTTAAAAACGTCTATCATATTTTTGCTCTCAAAAGCTCTAATCCATATTTCATTCATGATTGTGCCATTGTTGTGGTGGCTCACCCATGCTCAGTTTGTTTCTGTTTAATCATAGTCAGAGTTTTGTTTAAAACTATTTTTTCTCCATCATCCAGCTCCTGCCTCATGAAGTATCACTGGTACACAACTTCAAGAAGATGCTTGCCCCAACATGGGTAAGACATACATTGTTACTACAGATACAGTTTTACCATTTGAATTTAGTATCGCAAGTGAACTGTTTCAACATTTTTTATATGATTTTTCTCCCTTCTTTTCGGGTTTGGTTTTGGGTTTTCGCCCCTTTTAACATTGTAAGATCTTTTTTAGAGGTGGGCAATATAAATCTAAATTGGATACATATGTACATGCACTAGAAATAGTGATCACTAAACTGAACCCAATTATTCAATAGTTCAATCCCTTTCTCGATTTTATGCTGGAAAAACCCAGGGTTATTTTTATTGCAGCGCATTTAGGTGCAGATGTGCCCCTTCTATCCAGGTAATCCCGTTGTTGTTACTATTTTTATAGAGTAAGGGACGGGTCTGTTAAGGCACTTCCTGTTGTGCACACACCTTAATTTGGGGGAAATTCCGCTCTTCATTTTTAAATGGCTCATTGTTAATTTATAATGATTTGGGTGTTTTTTTGTCATTCATCACATGCACGCATTTCCATCAAATAGACTTTGTTTTCAACTCAATACATTTGCAATTGCTGGTTTTCAAAACACTAACCTTTCTTCTTTATGACTTGGCACCCTGCAAAACCTCATCTGTAGGTGGACGCACTACTACTCGGCCAAAGACGCCCCCTGCGGATGACCTGTATTAGATTTTTGTGTCGTGATGAACAGATCAAATAAAAGGAGGTGATTTGTTTATAGTACATCAGATTGTTCTTCCTTTTCTTCCAGACTAATGGAGCTGCAGTGTGCACTGTGAATGAAGGCAGCAATGACATGAACCAGAGAGATGGCTACACCCCACAATATCTGCTGGGTCAAGAAGTATGTGTCAAGAAGTTAGCCAAACTAATGGAAAATTGCTCTTGAGTTTATTGTAGAGGAATTCTTTTTCTTAGAAAAGTTTTATCCTTCTGGTTTTATACGGTTTTTTTTTTTTGCCCTTTTATCTTTTGCTCAAAACTTGAGTCTAATGATTCTTCCCAGTCTTATGCATTGAGCAATGGAAATGTTTTCTTGACAGTGTATCATTTGTCCAATCGGTCAAGGTTTCCTTGATCAGAAAAGACTTCTTTTAGGCTGCTGCTTGCTTTAACATAGTTAATTTGTATGCCATGGTTAAAGCATAATTAATGTGTGCCTCATTTAGAGCCTACTGTAACTAGGTGAGACATTTAGATCTTGTTGTAATACTTTATTTTCCATGTGGGGCAGCATGTCAACTTGTCTCGGTAATAGCGCTGATCTAGTTTTAGGGAGCTGAAGAAACTTTACATCCCAAACAAGCAAACAAATGACAAGCAAGTATTGTGGATCTCTGATGTCAAGACCTGGGTTGTAAAAAGAGAAAATGAAAATCCCAGTCTTCTTTGTCTTTGTTGAATACCTCTGATATAACCAGGCCTTTGATATAACAAGGGTTTTGGGCTGGTCTCGATGATCTCGTTATATCTAGGTTTCACTGTGCTACTTTGTCATGACGCATTCTTGTCTTCATTTTCACTGGGGTTTGAATGGTTGGACCCATTTGTGCCGATCTTGGTGCCTGAGTACTCCCACAAGGAATCTCTTAGCTGTCTAAGCTACTACATAGACAGGAACTGGATTCAGAACGAACATGGTAAATACACACAAGACATCAAGTTTTAATATTTATCTTCTATGTCATGCCCTTGCTGCTTTTTTAAAACTATCAATGATACTTGGCACATCTGTCTTTAAACTTTTACGAAGGATATGCCGACAAAGTTTATGAATGGATCATAATCAAATATATCTTGCTAGCTCACTCGTCCCTATTTCATGAAATATGTAAGGGTCAAATTCCACAAGAGGATTTCTTCCACCTCACTATAGTTTCTATGATGTAAGAAAGCGAGGAGGCAGATGTTGATTTTTTCTCAAACTGAAACCTCCCAAAAAAACCTGTGAATGTCTTCAAAGACATCTTTTAGATAAAAGCTTTTATCTTTACTTTTTTAGATAGAGCTGTCCCAAACTTTAAAAACAGCTGGGTTTTCCATTTTGTTTGGAGGGGGGCAGATCTGCTGTCTCAATACACTGCAATAGAAATAACCCTGTTTGTTTTTTTAGCATAGAAACTAAGTGTGGGACTAAACTAAATTGAACGTTTTATCTCGCTGTTCCTTTGTTTTTTCCTTTCTATGATTATCAAAATATCATGCCGTTCTTTGTATTTCAGGAAGAACAGATGAAGGCATGAAGGAAATCATGTTCGTCAGCAACCGAAACCCATTCAGCATGTACAGAGTGTGCTCTTCATTGTGATATAATAATAGTCAAACATTACATCTGTTGTGAGTCTGGAATGAGAGTGTGTGTCACTGAGTTGTAGCTTTTGGTGTCGTCTAGTGGTTAGGCTTCCAGACTCGTTATCGGAAGGTTACGGGTTTGAATCTGAACGCAGGCCCGACGTTGTGTCCTTTGGAAAGGCACTTTACACAAATTTCCTCACTTCACCCAGGTGCAAATGGGTACCCGGCCATAGACAGCGAAGGATCTTTTCAGTTTGTTAGTGTTCGAGCGCTTGTAAAATGGCAGCTTGCACTGTATGCTTCCCAGGAAGTTGAGAAGGTTTCTGAATGACTTTGGTCTGCTGCGGTGATAATGATTGTAAAGCGCACAGAGCCAGTACTGGGATATGCGCTATATAAATGTAATCCATTATCATTATTTACTTTTCTGACAAGGAATTTCATTTGTTTTTGTATAAGAGCAAGGGACAACCTTTTCATTGTCAGAGATCCCTTTAAACAGTGAGGCTCTTTTGAATAAATGTTCAATTCATTTTCAGTTTGACAAAACTTCTTATTAAATTTATTTAGATCATAGTTCGAAGTTTCATATTATGCCATGTTGGATTTGAAGCCTGTCCATCAGATTGATCATGTTTGAACGAGTTTGTGTAAGTTGTGTGAGATTTGATCCAGTAACATGAGAAATATAGTGATGGTTTCACCTGCTTGTTTTTACACCAATTGTTTATTTCTTTGTCATTCACCAATCTTCTCCCTCTTGACTGTTGTTGTTGTGTGGAAATGGGAGATCATATACACTTCACACTTCCCTGGTTGAGTGATGAAACTTCTCAACCCACAATCTTTGGGACAACATTTTTTTCAATTTATTTCTTTTCATAGTCCATCTTAACAATAGCAAAGGGTTTTCAGTTAATTGTACCAACTTGGGTCTGTTAAAATAATTTTGTTTGAAAAAGAAAACCAATTTATTTTGTCTTAAACGAAAAAAATTTCAGTTGTGGGTTTCGAGGTTTCATCACTCCAACACCAGTTTGCTCCCTTCAAGCTTCCCAGTTTTGTTGCTGGTTTGTTCTGGTTCAACACAACACAATAAATGTCATTTAAGATGCGTTACCTCCAAATTTTACACCCATCTTTGATAAGATGAGGGTCAGAAACATGAAAGCAATTAAAAATGTCCAGTGTCTCCGAGTGTTCGAACCCGGGACTTTCCCATTCATAGGCAAGTATTTTACTGCTCTGTCTCGGTGTTTGGTGCTAGGAGTAGGAGTGGGCTGGAATGTAGCTAGCCTTTTATGAAATCAGGTGCTCGTCAATTTTAGGCCAAAGGGTTTTTTGGAATCACATTAAACCTTGTCATTTCTCTTACTCTTATTGTCAGTGTAGCAATTATTGATTTGATTTGAAGAGTACCGGTAGTTGAGGGCTTTATGATTTAAACAGTTGGAGTCGCTCACTCATTCATTGTGAATTCGAAAGGGAAACTAATCAGAAAATGGCCGTTATTGTTTGACAACTTCCAAAATTGCACCTTTTTCTTTTATACAACATTCTTGATAGTTTACCTTTAGAAGGTGCCGAGGCACAAAAGCAGTCATCATAGTAAATATGACCTGAATCTTGGAAAAATGCTGATAACTCTATTCTTTTTATTTTTACTAGTGCCTGATTTCATGGAGACAACACATTGACATTTGTCACACAAGAGAATAAATTACGGTCATTAATGGTTTTTTTTAAACTTGTCTAGCGCATTTTTATGTATTTTGTAAATCACACTTATTCCCATACTCTTTTTTGTTGGAGGAAGAATGGCCTTTTAATTTTAAAAATCTAAAACCCACTTGGTCGGTGAAGGATTTTGGTCAGTATCTCAGAACTTAGAAATGGACTTTGGCGAGTTTTGAATAAAACTCTCTTTAATTGTATTCAGTATTGTCACACAGGTGGTTACCATAATTCACCAGGAATTAGACAGATGTCTGTGGTGTAATGATTAACTTCTTATCCTATCATGTGGAAGACCTTCGTTAGATTTTCAAGTGAGAACAAGTATCTGGATCTTTCTACTGGGATCGGCCCTTTCAGTCCGGGTTAAGGTACAGTAAAACCTCATTAAACGCCCTACCAGGGGACCATAAGAAAGATGGCCTTATAGAGAGAATGGCAGTACAATGAGAGCATAACAAGGGAGGCTATACACATATTGGACAACATTATAAGCTAATTTACACGGTTATCCCCCTTATGGTGTCATACATCACTCTGCGTGGCTGCAGAGATGCTGTGGTGAGAGGGGAGCTTATTGTGCTTCAACACAGTGGCGAAAGGTACACTTTGCCAAGTGAAGCATAAGAGTGAGAGTGGGTTTTGTATTGCTTCAATGGTTTTGAGCTGGCGGTATGATGAGCATTACATGTATTTGCTGTTTACTTAAGACTTAAGACATGTACCCCGTGAAGTACTGGCTGATGGCAGTACAAAGAGTTATTTGACAATTTTTATACAGTGATCAAACCATACCACAGCGAAAAGCAGGCTGTATGCAGGAATGGTGGTAAAGGGGGGGGGGGGGGTATTATGAGGTTTCACTGTAGCCTGTCTCTTTATTAATGACCTTAAAGTGTTGCACACAGGGATATAAAACTAAAAACCAAACCAGCACCATACTAGGCCTATCCGTTTGGTTTGGTTACCAGTTTTGCGTCCCCTGCAACACTGTAAGGTCATTTAAGAGACTGGCTAATTCGACCCTGCCTGTCAGGGCCAACCTGTGCTGAGAAGGAAAAAATCCCGGCAGAAAAAAAACAGATCGTCGGCGATCGGGGATCGAACTGGGGTCTTCCACATGCAAGGCGAAGAGCCTAACCATTACACCACAGTGCCGGTGGCCTATCCATCTTCAATTACCCTTTGCCACAGATGTGAGAACATGGTTAGATTAAAGCAAGCTCTAGGGCCTCACTACAGTGCACATTGCTGTTAATGTTTGATGTCCAAATACCAGCAATGTTTGTTCCTTTGGTTTTGGTTTTTAACGCCCCATGCAACACTATAAGGTCATTTACGAGGCGGGACTACTAGCAGTGTGTGTATCACTCTTTGTGGGTGACGCGGATGGTGGGCTCAAAGCCTGATACTTGGGATGACAATGTTTTTGCTTTTCATCATGTGTGTAATTTGAGTTAACTTCGAACATCAAAAATATTTTTATCTTGATTTTCGAAATGAGCTGATTTAGACACCAGACACCCTACAAAGAAAGTACTGACATGTACAGGGGTTCAGTTCGTGAATGGCAAATTTTGTATCCTCAAAGTCAAGTCCTGGTTTGGTTAGTTGGTTAACACTTTGTGGTCACTCGGCGCATTATATACATGTATGGACTGACCATAATTTGCCCATCCAGTCACTCGTCGCTTATGTGCCCCAGGCCTGAGAAGCCCAATCGTGTCAGGGCTGACTGCGCGTTACCGTAAGGGTTTTTAGTCCTTCTGGCTGTGCGACCACAAAGTGTTACGGTTTAAAAAAGTACTATTGACACTGCAAGGTCATTTCAGCGCCAGGAAGAAAATTGGGATAAAAATCCGATAATGGAATTAATATTTAGAAAGAAGGAGCAG
This sequence comes from Phyllaplysia taylori, assembly GCA_032273245.1. NCBI lineage: Eukaryota > Metazoa > Mollusca > Gastropoda > Aplysiida > Aplysiidae > Phyllaplysia > Phyllaplysia taylori. The sequence goes on from JAUKPP010255961.1 coordinate 7,619, forward strand.
ACCACACTGGAGTATTGAGTGTATGAATTGTCTGTGCCGTGCTCAACAAGAAAAATTGAGTATTTCATTAAAAAAAACCCCACTGCTGTCCACTCTAACTGCTACTAACCGGTCCATTGAAGTTAATTTAGATGCATGTCTAATACATGTAATAATTGTTTGTTTTACAATTCTCTATCCACTCTGTAAGGTTATTTTGGCACTAGAAATATATTCTACAGTATTTGGCTAGGAATTCGTTTTCGTTTTTGCCTAGGCGGCAGCCTAATAGACGTTCTTTTTCAATTTTCAAACACCAAGGGATCACACAGCCTCCGAGATTTTTCCTCCATTATGTTACATTAGAGAAGACTAGATGTTAGATCTTACCTAACTTGTGGGTGTAGTTGAGAGAGAGAAAGAGTAGACAAGAAATGAGAGAACAGGAACAGAATAAGCAGACGAGGAGATTCAGAAGAGAATGAGGGCAAGTCGGAGAAATAATCAGTCAAGAGAGTAAAGTTGAAAAAATAAACAAGGTGGTAAAAGAGAAAACGAAGAATTAAATTTGGGCAGAAAATGCTGGCACTGTCCCAGGACTGAACCTGGGACCAATAACATGAGAGGCCAACATCATAAACTCTGCTTCTAGACCACGAGAAACCCCAACTAATAATAGATAAGCTGATGATAGAGACCTGGATATACAGGTTTTTTTTTTATATTGATCGATTCTAAACTGAAATAACTCTAAAACGGTAAGGGATAAAAATAAACGGTTTTCTGCACAGCATTCTCTGGCCATTTAAGTTTTGTCTGGGATACTTGATAAGATTTTGTTAATAGAGATGGCTTTTTAAAAAGGAGTTAACGGAACAAGGCCCTTTTTAGATCATGGCATCAAAAGAGCGCACTAGTATATCAAAAGAGAGGGCCTGCTAGAAAAAATCGTACAGCAATAGAAAGATTGTTAAAACTTTCTATTAAAAAGGCATAATGTCCACCATGTTCTGGCTTCATATTTCATGAAATTTTTTTTAATGTTTTGTCGTTTGAGATTAGAAAGCGCTGGATGTCTCTGGTGGTATCAAATTAACAAAGTCGTCATTTTCATTGATCGGGCACCGTGCACTTCGCAAATCCAGTTTTCACTATCTTTGTTGTCATAGCAATTAACAAAACCAGTTTCTACCAGATGTTGATACCAAGTTCTGACTGAGTTTTGGATGGTATTTTTCTTGCTGTGCAGAGTTGTAATTTCCTCAGGGCTGCAGGCACGCGATCTGCTTTGTAAACGCACAAGATGCGCTAGTAAATGCAAGATTAGCTTCATTTCTACACTCTAAAAATCGGCGTCTGTTCGCGCAAACTGACGCTGTCGCGCAGCGTGTTCTTGGATTTGGTTGATTTTGGTACCAAAAAAAACTTAAATGGATGAGGATTAATCGGTTGAAAACAGAATGTTTCTATCAATATCATTATCATGTACCGTCATTTAGAAATTAAAGTTTAGAATCGATCAAATATAAAAAAACACACCCTGTACTACATATTATGTAATAAAAACTCAAACTCAAAACTGCTTTGGTTCACAACAAAATGTTTAATAACAACAAGATGGCATATTCAAACAAATAATTTTATAAAAAATTAAAATTTAACAAAAGATACATGTATAAATTTGAGATGAGCTGGAGTTGCAGGGATCCTCTTTACATTTGATAAACTCCAAACAACAATAAATATTGGGAGGTAATGTTGTGAATTATTCTTAACTATCATTGCTAGTGGCTCAAGTCACTCTGTTCACACATCAGTAAAATCCTGTTTGGAATGAAGTCGGGGAAACACACTGGGGTACAACATAACAGATTGAGTCTTGGCAACATATGAACACATGTAATATTAATATGATGCAAAAAATTGCATCAAACACTGAGAAATTAAATCCAATGTACCGGTTTATGACATTTTTGGGGTGTGATTTTGTAAGTCAATAATAAGGCCCCAGCAAAAAACATTTTCATTTTTATAGAAGATTGAAAGTCAGAAAATCTTCCTCAATATGTAGGCCTATAGGTTATTTCAATCCTTGCCCAAGCTGGACTAATAAATACTAATACGTGTACATGTATCATTCTTTTCAAAATTTGTTTTGCACACAAAACTTAAGATACTGCTTGATATGTAATCACATTATACAAGTAGAGAACCCCGTCTTCGTACGGGCGTTAGTTTTTCTTCACCTCGTAGTTACTATCTTTGCTTCTTTCTGTTTACCTTTCTTTCATCCTCAACTGTTCACAAATGACTTTCTGCACTATAACTATTATCTCTTTATCTGTTTAGCGTAGACTTCCTTGAAAATTTCCCCAGAGGCCTATCAATGTGTCCCAAAGACTGTTAAAATCTGCTTATAAAAAAATACGATAGAAAAAACCCTTGATGAAAAGAAGCATTAAAATCTGACCAAAAAAAACAACAAAAACCAACCATACGAAAAACAAAACCCCCCAAAAAACGAAGGGGTAAAAAAGAAAAGAAAAAAAGAGACGAAGGTGAGAATCGAACCCCCAACACCGGGATGGCAGAAATGATTTCAAATAACTAGCCCCTACCACCTGCTCTGCAAAGGAAATTGATAGAGCAAGGGGAAAATTAATTATTAAGTACAGTAGTTAAGGTTTTCATACCAAGTTTCGTTCAGCAGCTGTGTTTTTTTGTGCAAAAAAGTCAAGGAGGCGTTGGTTATATTTCTTTCTCCATTGTGTACAGTAACTAAACTTTGAAAATTAAATTTTTTCATGGTTTAACCCTAAAATTATCAGATTAAATGGTGCAGTGCACTTGAATGATGCATTACACTACCTAGAAAAATGAAGTTGTAATTCTTTAGCCATGATCCACACTTGTAGCCATTGGCAAAAAAAGGAGCCTGAAAACGAAATAATTGTCTCCCTAGGGCTTACATTTTTTAAAGAAAGGATGACACTGGGAATAACATTAAAAAAACCCCAAAACATTGATTAATGCCATTTTCTTCTAAGGTCTTCACTTGGATCATGTCAAGCATAATAAGTAATAATACACATTCACCATTAATGTACAGTAACAGTATTTATATACTCTTTAACATTTCTAACTTCACATCTCATATTTTAGGCAGTGGCTTGATTAATACATGCATAAGATCTCTCTGGAAAATTTAGATAAGGCTGTGCATTCATTTTACAACAAGGGCAACAGGTTGGATAAAAAGAAAAGAGGATTTTAATTATCTAATTTTGAACTTACAGCTATGAGGGGTCTAGACGCAAAGTGATTGATTCAGTATTTTGGTATATCATCATACTGAAATGAGATAAGTTTTCATCTGAGAGTGAACAAAAAAATCTAAACCGAACTACAACATAAAAAATGAAAGTCCTGCAGATGTTTTACTTGCCATTTGGATAGTTTGCATTGTAATGTTTTGATAACAACATTCATTCAAATTCAAGTGTATGCATGACGTGTGTTACACAGAATTTCTCTTTGACTTGAGCACCTTTGATGACATCACCTTCTTGAAGACCAAAGTCTACGACAGCCTGGTACAAATGTAATGTTTGAGCTGAAATGTGACAAGTCTTGGACATTATATATGAGTACATTGACTATGATTTACTTATATAAAACAAGATATGGGTACAGTATTAGAATTGTATAAGCTGCTTGCACTGTAGCATATATAATTATAAGCTCTTTTGAAAAAAAGAAAAGAATATTCTAGATACAATGGAACTCAGATACAACAAGCACAGATATAATGAGACTTTGGTTGCAACGACAGGACATGAAAAAGCCCCTTCCCTCTTTGTCTTTGTTTAAGCACCTCTGACATACGAGACCTCAGATGTAACGAGGACACTGGGCCGATCCTGACAATCTCGCTATGTCAGAGTCTCACTTATTATGTCGTTGTGCCTTTCTTATTTCTTAAAGAGGATAACTACAACTTGCACACCTTCAATTGAAAGATTCTAATTCTAACTGATGGCAGAACGTTATGCTACAAATAAAAAATGACCCACTTGCGGCTAATTTATAGTGGCCGAGTGAGGTCTATGGAGACAATATTGCAGGGTGACAGGGCAATTATGATAACTTGATTTTTGGCAAAAATTGCCTTTTTATTATATATTCCAAGGCACTGGAAAGAGGCATGTTGCTGTAAAAATCTCAGAGTCAAGCGAGTAACAAAAAACGGACAGTGGTCACATTTTATATTATCATATCTTGATTGATATTGTAGCAAAAAATCCTTTTTGTCCTCTCCTGTAAAGCTGAAAAAAATCCAAGCTATTATAATAATTAAGCTGCCGACCTGCGATATGTTATGGCACGGGTAGGGTGAGTATCCTTTTTTGTACTGAGTTATAGCCACTTGTTTCATCCTGCTAGAGTTAGACTGAAGGTACCAGGAGACCAAGGAAAATAGGCACATGTGTATAACGCAGATATATGCAGATAGAGCCTGCAGATAAAGGTTTCAGTCTCTGTATGTTCCTCACAAGAAGTAAGAAAGATATCAACTTCTCATCTACTATCTATAGTTTCAGCATCTATCTTTCCTTGGGTTTTAAAAAATCTTGCACATTGTATATTAAAAGGACATTTTTCCTGAGCATGACTAAAATAAGAAAACCTAGTCAAACCTGCCCTAGTGACTCTCTGTATGAATGATAAATTCCCATTTCTCCCCTTGCGTGTTGTTTTTTTTTTGGTGCAAAAAAATGACACTGACCAAGACAACAATCTGTCCAAGACAAACACTTTTCTTGTCTTGACAATGAGTGGTAGTCTTGAGCTGGTTCAACTGTATTTGGAATGATTGTTCCTGATTAACTAAATACATGTAAATAAATACCATAGCAAATAATGTCTAACCTAAACATATACTTATATTGCTGGTAAATTTACTGCAAATAAATTGCAAAAACCTTCCCACTCAGCATCATGCTTAAGTGGTCAGGCCCCGGCAAATGACAAAATCATCCAGCCGACTCTGTAATCACATGACTGTGAATTTGCCTTGTGATTTGATTGGGTCGCAGTTTTGTGACCTTAGGTCAATAGGCTAACTGCTAAGTGAATACAAGCCAAAATGATCTTCTGATATTTTGAAACCATCTGAAAAGCCACCTTTGCATAACATGTCCCAAACTAGAAAGATATTAATATTTTTGACCACATAAAAAATGGTCTTGAACATAGAAAAAAACCCATCAAACCAGATGTAACGGTACAACATTATATGATAACATTAACAAGCTTAACAATACATGTTCACAATAAAATATCAAACTTTCTGTTTGTATCACTACATTGTCTGGAAAGTTTTCAATAAACTAAAATGTTAGCACCATCAACAAAATATGCAGGTAGATGTAGATATGAGCAAGTTTTCAAACAACTCTTTGTAAATGTATAAACACATGTCCTGTGGTGCTCATGGTGGATGATGAACCTACTTGTCTTTGTCCATGCAAATGCCAGCTATACAAAACAATGAATTCAATGTGGACTTGGTTGTTAACTTTGCTATTAAGGGTATGTTTGTTGCTTTTTTTCCTTTTGTACAGTGCACTTCAAAACGAAAATATCTATAACTGTAGATCAATAAGAAAAGGACATTCAAATAAGAGTCCACACATAAACCCATGATGAAAGCACCATTGAATTAAAAAAAAGAGATCCGTAAATACATAAAATTATAAAAATGTCTAAATGTACCCTTTTCCCATAAATGATAAGCTTTCATTTTGAAGTGAATAGGGGTAAATATGCATTAAATTCAAAACAATAAATAACAATGAAGAACCGGGAATGTGCAGCAAAATTTTACTTTCCGCACAAGTAGCCATGGTACTAAAAGACACTGTGCAAGTACATAAACATGATGTGCAAAGTGAAGAAAAATTACCATAGCACTTCTTACAATGCGAATAACATAAACACTGAACAATGCACAGAAGATCCATAAATTTTATATTGTAAGGGTAACAAAGCAAGCTATCATATTTCGACATATGATAATACTGCATTAAAATATATAGTCGAGCACAGATTACTCGAACCCGGCATACTCGAATTTACGGATTGCTCGAACAGCACGCCATTCCCCAGATGAGCTGCTATACTTTCTTTGTATTAACAGCACGGCATTCTCAAACACCCTTATGGATGTCTCAAAAACTTCACCTCGAACAGCCTGATCAAATCTTCCCTTATTAGCTCGAACTTTAATTGCCGCGTGAGCACAAAGGGTGATCGAGAACCCATCCCGCGTGTCTAAACGCATCATTGCTACACACTACACATTACCTGTAGCCATGTAGGAGGGGAATGCAGGGGCTGGGAATTGGTTGAGGACGGACAATAATGTGACGTGTGTGTTTTTTTAGCATATGATGTGGGAATTTTGAAAAGAAACCGAGGCAGATAAAGAAGAGAGGGGAATGATAGCCGCATTATAAACTTTGCTCACGCTGGGACTGGGAGAAAGAGAGAGAGAGAGAGAGAGAGAGTCTGATTCATAGACTACCATACCGGCTCGGGAAAAGAAAAATGCGGGGCTTCAACTTCATCTTGAAGACAACTCCGTAAGAGAGAAAAAGAGAGTTAGAAAGAAAGAAACAAAAAAAAGAGGGAAGCAAAGGGAGAGAAAGCACCTGATGTAGTGGGAGAAGCTGAGAGAAAGAATACGAGAGAGAGAAGAAGAAGAGGAAAAATATTCGTATGCAGACGCCGAATAGACTGTTGTGAAGAAAGGAGTGAAGGAAAACGAATAAAACTGGATGCCTGCATCGAAAAACAGCGCCTGTGCTTGCATACTGCTAGGCGAAATCAACAGAGCTGGAAAAATTTTGGCCGCATTTTTCAGTTGCACAGCTACTTCCCCTATCTCGGCTATTAAATTGCACAAATACAAATTGCTCGAATTATGGATGTGCCGAACACATTTGTCAATCCCTGACGTGTTCGAGCTATCCGTGCTCAACTGTATGTAAATGCGATACAGCACTATGTGTAGGATGCATGAACCAAGTCAACACTTAAACTTGACTTTTAATACTCCACTCCATAACAGTGTAAATACAATACGGAAGTAATTTTCGACGCTCAACTAACTCAACCTGCCAGCTTGGGATTTCGAGAACCATGCAAGCACAACGGACCATAGAGTGGAGCATTTAGTAGTGTCTAAGAGTGGACTTGGTTTGTGCCAAAGCTACAGCCCTAATGGCAACAAGGTTATCAGTGCATGAAAACCATAGTATCTTCAACATGTCATTGTATTGGAATGACTTTTTCCCTTCGCCTGAAAAGTGTCAGTGTCTAGATGTGATAGCTTGCTTCCCATCCCTCTTTGATCATTTTCGCAATGGTGTTTTGAACACTAGTCAAGAACAATTTCATGACATAAAAAATGTGGCACCAAAGATACAAAGCGTAAGTGTGCTTGCGTTTTCAGAATAACTGAAATAATAAAATTGTAAAGTGACAAGTACAGGCAATAATAATAAAATCACATCAGCTGAAATATCTCGACAAAACATGTTGTGTTCACAAGAGATCAAGGTGGAAAGGTCCTCAAGTCAAAGACCTTCATTGTCTCATTCCACCACATTCAAGACAAAGGCACTGAGACAATATTAATCATATTCACTAACCAACCATCACCTGTCTTTCTGGTGAGACACAGCACACGCTATGGTGGTGACTACTGACAGCATGGATAAAAATCGCCTTTTTTATTTTACAGCTCAGTTTTTTTACGACAAGAAAATAAACACACACGAAAAAAAGGCCATTCTAACTCTCCGGGATGGGGACTAACTTTTAAAAAAAGGAGCACCCTTTCCCAGACTATGTCAATCTTTTCTGTTGGATAAAACATGTTTTCCACAAAAACACTAACTCAAACTACCCGTTGCAAATATGAAAGAAGATATCTTCCCCTAAAATCCCCATCCCTTTAATTCTAAACTGAACACTTACTCTCCTACATGGCCCTCTGTGTTACTTTTGAACTTAGTGTTAACCAACGTATTGTCCATTTGAGAATTGAAGTACTCGTAGCTGTGATACCTCTGAAATCCATGTGTATGAAACTGTCTAAAACCTATCTTTTTTAAGCCCATGTAAGTTTCATACATTTTCTCAAATTCTGTTCTCATTGGCTCATTAGGAAAGATATGCCACTCGATAAGCAACTGTCCCACTGTCTGCATCAGTCCATCTTTGAGAATTTGATCCATCACAGCCCATTCATACGATTCAATGTCAATCTTCAAAATGTCAATTGGTCTCTGTTGATGATAAAAAAAATACATTCATATCAATCACGTGTGAAAATGCCTCATAATTATGTGTATGCATTTGCATGTGAAGGCAAGAGTGTGTGTATATATATTACTTATTGAATATAAGCGTCTGTAAGTATTCAGCTGGTGTCTTTATAAATGTGTCTTTTGTGTTGATGAAGACTGTATTGCTAAACAGCAATGGTACCTAGTGCCTCTATTCAATATTCAGGATAAATAATGTGACAGAATAAAGCTACCATAATAGTTCACTCACAACAATCACTTCCCTTTGACCAACAGGGGGAAGCAGCTCTCCTCATGCTAATGTGCCAGTATTCTATATGAAATCTGTAAAAAGTAATTCACACACACAATACCTGTTGAAATGAATAAATTGGACCTCAACTGAAGCATTTTAAGTCATTTCATTTATTTGAATTTTTTTTCCTAAACCTGACCAACAACATAAAAAAAAGAGAATAAATCTTATGGTTTACATCCAGTCAGGACAAAATATCTTGTGTGAGCTTACCTTTTCATGACCAAGCATTTTTTTAATTGAAGAGAGGGTTCTTATCTTCCACTTCTGATTCTTACTGTATGTGTATCCATCCATAAGAGGCACAAAGTTGTCACTGTCAGTGGTAGCCAAGCCCAAGTTGTAAAAGTGAACCCTGTCCGACCGAAGGTGATCCTCTACTCCCATACTGAAACAGAGATGTGTACATCATAAATGTGCTTTTAATAACATGGATATAATGGAAAAGAAAGTAAAGTTATAGCATGGCACTTAAGTCATCAAACCCAGGCTTATTGTTATCTCACTCGCTTTCATATAATTTTTGTAGTTCCTCTAAACACTTGAGTCTGTTTCAGCAAATTTAACAGCACAGACAACATACTGATTCCGAAAATCTCTTCCTAATGGTAACACCTGATCAGATGGGATCCAGATTTTTTAGCCTTTTCATTACCGGTGACTTATATAATTAATTTTGGAGTCATACGCTTGTAAAGTGAATGGCGAAAAATTTCAGGTTTTCATAATATTGGACATGCATGTTTATAGAATTACAATGATTGGTTTCATTTTGGTCTGGTTTTCGCTTAACGTCCCTTGCAACACTCTAAGGTCATTTAAGGGACGGGCTACTACGACCCTGCCTGTCAAGGCCAACCCGCACTGAGAGGGACATTGTCCCAGCAGAAAAATGGAGATATACTCGATCAAACAAACTACTCCACGTGGGCCTCAAACTCACGTCCTCTGCATGATAGGCTAAGCGCCTAACCATTACACCAAAACGCTGGTAATTACAATGAAAATATATATGTAAGTATAATGTAAAAAACTTAGAAGCCTCCACCACAGTAAAGGGGAGAGCTTTTCTTTTTATCTCAATCTATCCTAAACAAAGTATATAAAAATAGAAATAATTACCTGGGATCAAAGGAATAAACTTCACAGCCATGCTTTGCCATTGCATCATCAAAGTCAAAATCATTGTCAATCCTGAAAAATAAAAAAAGAGCATACATGAGTCTAACATCAACTCATCTCTGCATTCTATCGTAACAGTTACTACTGAGCAGAATTTCAAATCTTAATGGGGCTTGAATACCCCTGATAAAGCCCACTTTAGGCCTGTGAGGTTAAATGTTCACTAACTGCAAGTTGGTGATAATAGTAAGAGCTGAAGTTAGTTCAGTTCAACTTATTTATTCATAGAGTCACCAACTTCTTTGGCTGTTTTAGCCTACATTTAAAGCTATAGATGCATCCCATGTTGGGAGTCCCTATTCTATGCAAGTATACCCCCAAAAAACAATCAGAACAACAAGTTTAACTCAGACAACAGATAGTGAATTCCACAAGGCATTGTTGTAGAAATTATAAGTTTCTACACATGGAAGTCTTCCAAAATATCTGCAAAGCAAGTTTCTTTTTCTTCCTTCTAAGCTGCAAAAGAAGATAAATTTTCTCAAATTGGCAATGGTTCTCTACAGTACAAGTTAGGTTTATTCCTCCTGGCTAGATTTCTTGTATCTGGCTTGTGAACAGAGGGCACGTCCGGAAGTACTTATATGTTTGCTACTGATCTGACTGCTCGCGGCCACAAAGCCAAAGGGTACAATGGAATCAAACCTGATTTGAGAAGTGTCTGTGTTGTAATAGCTACGCTCTTCCCCTATCATGTAGTGGATAATAATCGCATTGAATGAATATTTCTGTCTCTCTGCTGGGATGATATGCTCCTCTCAGCCTGGTCGAAGTAGTCCACCTTTAAAATGACTTGATCGTGTTACAAGAAGCATAATAACAAAACCATTAAAGTAATAAAACAACCCTGATTTGTGATCAAGATAGACTTACCCAAATGAATACACTAGGCAGGGTGGTGATGGCTTGTTGGGTTTATCAAAGCACGTGTGGTAGAGCCCAGCCATCCGTTCATCCTGACACTTGTACTCCAAACCCTTGTCCCATTCCCTTTGGCAGAAAAAAAATCTGAATTAATTGCACATTCATATTGGTAATTTGAAACATGAAGGTGTAAAACATATTTTTCAAAAACCCATGATTGTTAGATAAAAATTGTTATGCAAGGTTTTTTTTATGGATGGTCATAAATAATAACTGCATACAAGCCCGGTTATTATAAATGCTATTAAATATTTTGATCATGGCAATGAATGAGGCAAACATCTTTGCTGTGGCATGATGAAAAACTTGATACCCTATTCAACTTAAATGCCCTCAATATCTACACAGTAATATGATCAACCCTCACTTTTCCAGAAGACAGGCCCACTCCCACCACTGCTTGCCAAGTTTTGGATCTCTGCTTTTTAGCTGATCTGCAAAAGAAAACAATACATTATACAATGCATTTGTAATTTATTGTATTTTCACAAATACAAAGTGCCAGTGCCGTGTCCTTAAATTTGCTATGGGACATACAGAACCATCAGCAGGGATCTAGAAAGCACTTTTCGACAGCCCGGCCAAGACATTAGTGGGGCTATTTCAACTGTGGCATCCAGCTTTCAAGGAGGGTAGGGCTGTTATGACAGAGTATGAGGTCAGTCAGATTGACATCGAGCCTATAATCTATATAAAATGTTACGTTTGAAATGTCAGTCAATAAATTATACACTCAAATATGGATAATGACAATATGAAAAAATACATATCACAGATACAAATGCAGAAACTTCTTTGTTTGAGGGTTTTACAGCTCCATCAACACTATAAATACACGAGGTCTTTTCCCAAATTTGTAACAGAATGGTAAAAACCAGGATCAAGGACTCACCTAATTCACCTATACATCTTTACACATTGTAAAATGTAATATGCAAGAAGAAACCATAAGAAACAGCCAAAGACTCTATTCACATGTAGGCAAATACACACAAACTAAGGCCAATGACATCATCAGTAACATGGGGGTCACTAGCCTACATCACAACTTGTGTGACCACAACTGCAGCCCCAACTCCAATATTAATGCAGGCTGTTGTTGTCTCAGACAAGACCACATGTAAATGCAATTCCAGGCCAAGAACACAGAGCTAAAAATAAATAGCCTGGGGGAATTTGAATGTGGTGGCTCTGTCCCAGTACCAAGTATTAGGATGGGGCAAGATACGATGGGTGACTGTAAAGTCATTATTTACAAAGTAATCATTCCACAGATAAATATTATATATCAAATAAAAGCGTAGGGTGTCTGCTACATGAAGCTGCTACTTTAAGTTTCCTCACCGTCACCGTTTTTTTCATCACAGGTGCGTCAACGATGAACAAGTCTTTGACGGCGACGGCGAAAAATTCCTTGGGTTTTCCTCTGCATCACTTGCAAACATCAGTTTCAATTTCCTTGTCTTCGGTGTAATGATTCCTTTCCAATATTCTTTAAGCTTGGAGAAAAGCAAAAATTCGGATGGTGCTAGGTCTGGACTATAGGGAATATGAGGCAACATCTTCTGGAATCGGAGTCGAATCAGGGCATTTTTCGACTGATATAGGGACAAGCTGGAAAAGTGCTCCTGACCGTTTTCTGAGGTTATGAAGGAATAACACACACCGAATCTTTGAAACAAGGTAATGCTGTGAACCTTGACCAATATGTTGAGACTCTCCACAAATTGCAGCCGCAAATATCCCGCATGCGCCCAGGTTATGTCATTTTTCATCATGACAACGTTCGTCCCATGCCAGTCAAAAGACTCAAGATGCCCTCTCAGATTCCAGGAGATCCTGCTCCATTCTCCCCATAGTCCAGACCTGGCCCAATCATCCTTTTCCTTTGCCCCAAGCCAAACTTACTTAAAAGATACTTAAAAGAGATCATTGGACGGTAACGAGGAAGTTGAGGCTGATGTTTGTAGGTGATGCAGAGGAAAACCAGAGGCATATTTCACCAAAGTGTGTCGAAGACTCGTTCATCGCTGACACACCTGTGTTGACAAAAACAGTGACTACAGGAAGGAATGATGCCAGCTTCATGTAGCAGACATTTGAAGCTTTTGCTTCGTATAAAATATTTATCTGTGAGATAAGTTTCCAGCCAATTCTAGGACCAAAAGCAAACCAAAGGTTGCTTGTATAGCCAAGAGTAAGCTCAAAATGCAAAGCCCAAGTGTCTTGCTAAGAAAACAGTAGGATGATCTTGATAAGCTGTGTGTCACATTCTCATCACTCTGCTGAGAAAAGATCTCTGGATCTAGATCTCGTGTGTAGTAGTAGTAGGCTTACCTGTTTGCATAAGCTTGCAAAGATCACGGCCTTTAGTCAATGAATCACGTACATTCTGGGATAGAAGAAGGTAGGAAGGAACCAAAACCATCACAAGCACAATCAGGGCCAGAGCAGATGCTGTCTTTGGGGAGTTTCGCATCATGGTTTTCTGAAACGTTAAAATAAAACACTGGAGGGGTCAAACAAGGCTAGACAAGACACAAAAGGAGGTAAATAGCCTGAGGCTGGATCCAGGCTGAGCATGTCAACGAGACCAAGGGCCCTACCACAACCAACAACAGGTCAGGAGCAGAGGTCGGGTTAGGAATAAAATAAGACATAGCATGGAGGCTACTAGATTTTTTTCTTGTAACAAATAGCCTATATCTCTCACAAATTGGTGAATTCAAATCTTGTTTCGGTAAAATCCAAGCAGATCGGGTCAGTGACAATAAGAAAGAAGAAAAAGTGTTAATGTTAGTGTTAGAGTTAGTAGGGGTCTTACTCTAACCCTAGATTCTAAATCCTAACCTTAATAGCCCTCACTCTAGCCCTAACCCTGACTTAAACCCTAACATTATCTGCTTGGATCCGGCCCTTGTTTCAATCATGATTAGTATTGTAGTAAGCCTTTGTTTCACTTGACTGACTTCATTTTTTCTCACTCACCAAGTAAAGATCCAGAATCCAGGCATAAATGTACAGGAAGCAGGGGTTTTCTTACTCACAAAGATCCAGAATCCAGGTTTAGATCTATTCTAAACTCAACCATGCGTAATGCGATTTATGGACAGTGCATCGCCTAGCCTACTCTGTCTGTCTCTGTGTTTGTCTGTGAGCGAGTGAGTGTGTACTGTGTTGTGCGCGCACTGTGCTGGCTGGCACTTGCAAGTTGCCACCTGCCACTGTCACGGTCTGTGAACAACACAAGGTGGAGCTGGAGCAATGCTGTGATGCCAGGCGTTGATGAAAAGACCGCTAACAGAACGGTTAAACTTGTATAAAACCCGTATTTTAATATATTAAATGGTTGTATTGAGGAGCATACACACTTTCATAATATTATCTTTGTAGGGATATAAATAACTTCTATGGAGTTTTATAAATGAAAAATAATATAAACAAAAATACATGTCGTACTAAAGCCTACTAAATGTTCAAAACCAGCCAAATATTAACCAGCCAGCTAAACAGGAATCATTTGCACCTTGCTTGGTAGGCCATATCGATGGGCCCAGGCGAGGCATGCTCAGATCCCGAACGAAGGGTACCGTATCTCTTGACTCTTGGGCCAAGAGATGGTAGTGGTTTATAACATAGACTAGACAACTATGTCTATGCTCTTGGGTCTCAAGTTGGGCCTAAAGTACGAACAAGCAGGCTACATAACCTAGAGGCCTAGATTGTCTTTTTGGTAAACGAATAAAGGAAAAAGAAAAAAGACCTCGCAATACACAAATTTCCAAGAATTTTAGAACGATAGCATACGATATTATGTAACTTTTTTTTTCTAAAAAAGGAAAATAATTTGTTGGCGTAGACCTACATTTATTATTTGAGGCCTATCTAATCTTCCTGTAAGAAATCTTCTTAGTCCAAAAATAGCGAGGGATGGTTGTTTTTTTGTTTGTTTGTTTTGTGTGTGTGTGTGTGTGTGTGTGTGTGTGTGTGTGTGTGTGTGTGTGTGTGTGTGTGTGTGTGTGTGTG
>JAUKPP010255962.1:0-12246 GCA_032273245.1 Phyllaplysia taylori
TAAGAGACGGGCTACTTCGACCCTGCCTGTCAGGGCCAACCCGGACTGAGAGGGAAAAAAATCCAAGCAGAAAAAAAACAGATTGTCCGCCATCGGGGATCAATCTAGGTTCTTCCCGCATGCAAGGCGAAGAGCCTAACCATTACACAACAGTGCCGGTTCACTTGGGTATGCACCTCCTCCAAGACTATTGTGATGGGTTCTTGATTGAACAAAATGGAGATTTTCTTTTAAAAAAATAAAATTGAACATTGCACAAACAATGAAGAAATAGAAGAATTGAAAAATATAGAAAGTGGTTTATAAACTAAAAAATATTTTGTAGCATAATCCTATCGTTATAGTACAAAGATTACAAATGTGATTAAGATTACATGGGGAAAATGCTTTACATTATAAATGTAGGGTAGGGTTGAGGGGTGGGGGAGGGCAAGAGGCACTGCATTACCTCCAGGATAAAGTAGGGGAGCCAGGTTAAGGAAGGCCACGCCATGGAAACTGATGCTGCTGTCATCCTCCTGTGCAGAGACAAAGTTGAAAAGAATTCTCAGTAACAAAGCTGTAGCATGACAAACGTTAGTACTCATTTCTTTCAGTTACTTGTCTACATGGGGTCAGTGGATCTTGGAGGGGGAAAAAAAAGGTAAAGGTCCTTTGATGTTTATTGAAAACTTGAGAGATATATAGATATTCATACAGATTGAGGAGTGGTATACTACTTTTAAGAATTTCCTTTGTAGAGGAGAGTTGAGAACTAAGAATCAACTCCCACAATAAGGCAATTTTAACAACATGAATAAGTTTACACACAGTATATTAGTAAAGATCTAAAAAAAAAAACATTATGCATCTATACTAGAATTAATTAGTAGCCTATGAACTTCTAACTATACAAAATTTGTTTAGCTCTCTTTCCTGTGCACTGTAGCAGCATGCAAACACTACAGTACAAGAAAAAAAATGCACAGATTTCGATGAAAATACTTTCCGACAAATATATTGTCAAACTTTATACAAATATAATGTCAAACTTTATCAAAATAATGGTAAGATTTCACAACAAAACTATTCTCCTTTTACACACAACAAATTCTATAACTATAACATATACAGAAACAAACTTTTCACAGCTAATCTAAACAGAGTACATGAAAGCTAATAATTTGCAAGTAATATTACATGATAATGCAAGCAGCAGTGTGGTCATAGTTGCTTGATGAAGAAGTCATAAAGTAAAAAAGATACAGGCTAAGGTGACATGAATTGACTTGTATTTTAATGGCAGAGAATTTTTGTGCATTTGCCTCATTGTGGCAGAATCTTTTGTCTTTTCCTGGTAACAAACACTTGCAAGTTGTCAAATGTTTAACTCATTTTCTCACTCCATCCCCAAATGTAGGCTAAAGCTGCCAGAGAAGCTGGTGCTTCTGTAAATAAGTAACTTCTAACATCTCCAAATGCATTACTGTCTTGCAAACATTAGAAACTCCGGCTTGTTCCCTGCTGTAAAGGTTAATCCTCTCTCCCAACTTCAAAAGTTCACAAGAGTAGCAGTTTTATCAGGTGTTGATGATAACATTCAGAAATAAGAAATTACAAAGCAGCTGTGAATCCAGAAGTTATGTTTCAGCAAAGATCTTGCTACTGAATATTCTTGTCATAAGGTGAAGATGCAAATAGAGTATCACCAGATTCAGACATGTAAAGCATGGTCCTTTTCTACACAATGAGTGACTAGCGCAGACGCTAGTACCATGGCAAATGATTATGCTTCTAATAAGACACTGAAATGAATGCTATGCAAGCATAATAAAGGTGCAGGTACTAATTATGGTTCCTATTGAAACATCTGTGACAAATCGAGATCTAGGAAAGGTTTTGTCTATTTAGGCTTATGTCCCACTTCTCGTCACTCAGCAACCTAAAAATGAATCATTATCAAATTAGCCCAGTACTCATAACTGCTGTAACAGAATTACTTTTTACAAAAACATTTGATGCAAAGCACACCTTTTGAAAAATCCAGAAAAATTTCACAGAACATGCTGGTTCTTGCAATTTTATAACATGCTAGAGTAATTTACTTGAAACTTTACCTTTCTTTATTTACAAAGGGCATACAATTCTGACATTGAAACTATAATTTTAGCAAACAATGAATTTGACTATTATCAACATCATGATGGAATCTAGAATCCCTGTTGCTTTTAAGCATACAACTGTAGTTCAACTCTGTACAGTATATAGCTGAAACTGTCTTGCCTTTCCTGGTGGAAACAAAGCTATCCATGAAGCTAATCAACAAACTTAAATGCATTAAAACAGTCTTCTGTCTTATCATTTAAAAAATAAAGCTCAGAATTCACTAAGAAGCAAGGTAAGAGTATTTCAATATGTGAAATGTAAGCTATGGATGCTACACATGGCCTGCAATTTTTGTCTAATAATAATAATAATAGTAAAAATAATAATAATAATAATAATAACATTATTAATGATCATAATCATAGCAACAATAATAATAATAATAATAATAATAGTAAATATAATAATAATAATAATAATAATAATAGTACAACAATAATAATAACAACAACAACAACAACAACAATAATAATAATAATAACAATAATAATAATAATAATAATAATGTAGATCCTTTCTATAGGACATACTCTCATGCATACACAGCTCTAGGCACTTTACAATAATTAATGAAAGTCTACCCTATTGTGATACATTACATTGGGCTTCTAGTGATAAAGCAGAGAAATTATCTGTGCACCGTGTTGTTTTTCATACACGAAATGTGAAATCTAACAATCAAGGTGCTAGTTTTGAGGAATCAGTACAGTTGGATAAAAAGAAATTGTTCGTAAACAACATAAAGATAGTCAACACTGATGAGGTTTTCTAAACAAAATGAAAACTATTTAGGACATTCTTTACAAGATGTAATTTCATTGATCTGTTACTTTTCTGTCGCCCTCTGTCTCTCTTTCTGTCTTTCTCCCTCTCTCTCTTTCTTTATCTCTCTCTATCTCTTTCTTTCTGTGTTGTCTTTCTCTTTACTTTTTCTTTCCTTTGCTTTCAAATCTTCAGATGCTAAAGACTCGCAGAGGTTTATCCATTTCATGAAAAGAATGTGAGGAAATACAAAACTCATATAACACTGTTTTTAACACTTCCACTGAGATACTACATAGGCTTATCAAGTTGCATGTTAATAATATGCTGCCAGTGTGAAAGCCAGTAGCAAAGCTAATAAGAGAGAGAGAGAAATCCTTCATAAACTTTAAGTTTGGAAGGTCTTTAGCTGTATATCAGAGTCATAGGTATATCACAGAGAGAAAGTACTGACGAGTATACAACATTGAGTGAGGTTTGTCATTACCCTTCGTGAAAAGGCCTATGAAAATTTGGGTCACATAGATTAGTTAAGGTAAATGAAATACATAAAAGTGTTCTTAGGATTATTTGACAAAAAATACCATTTCCAACAATTTGATTGGTAGTAAACAAAATTTGGCAGAAAAATTAAGCAGTAACACACAGGTAATGTGCTTGTGCTTAGAAGTAAAATGTGATCAAGTGAAATGTGACAAAGCAAAAATAGGAAAAAGATATCAAAACATGCTATCCCTTCAAAAGTATGAAAGCTGATCCATTTTGATAGCTGCTAATAATATTTTCATTGCCTAAAAATTAGTTTCAGATTCATGCACAAGACTACTAAACTAAATATTGCCTCAAAGTTTTACCTTTTTGCCTTTGCCAGCGGCTGGCTGCGGCATTCTCATGATTTCCACAGGCCAGTAACGATTCTTGGCAATGGTGTCCTGAAACCTGTTGAATGAACATGTTGTTCAAAGAATTACTGAGGCACAGATATTGGGATGATGAAGTTAATCATGATGCCATTTATGCCATGAAGCAGACGTTAAATTTATACGATTCATCCTCTTCCATTTAAGAGAAAACTTACTTAGCAATACTGAATTTAATTCACTCAGTGATCTTCTTTATGAAGAGGCAAGGGGAAAAAGTGTCCACTATGCATGATTATTTCAAGATATTTTTGCTACACCAAGTCAGAGTTTTGTATCTTTGTAATCTAGTCATACTTTTATTTGCTCAATATTTATGAAACTATCAACATAGAATGGTACAGAAATCCAAGGTGTAGATCAAGAAAAGAAAAGAAGAAACAGGGATGCCACTTGAAATTGGGAATAATACATGAAACTTTATGAAGTTCCATGATCGAATAAAAAGACAATAATTGGCACAAATTATTTAAAAAAACAGATTTGTTTTGGAAATAACAATAGAAAAAAAAAAATAGCACCCTGATGAAAAACAGTAGAAGAAGCAAACTACCAAAGCTCCCCTCAATGTCCTGCAAAAACAATTTGTCATGTGAATTGAACAAAAGGAATACCACTCAAAAAAACATATTACTGAGAAAAAAATACAATCGTCCTGAAATCCCTCAACATGGTGTTACCCACTACGAGTTTTGAATACCAAAATCAGTGTCTCAAAGAAACTGACTACTGAAAAGCTACTAATTTGCAAAAATTTTAAATAAAAAATATCTGATTAAAATAGATGTCAAATTTGTCCTTTGGCCTGCTAGCTGAAATTTGTGATTATGAAAAAGCACTTTCGTCCATCATCGTCAATATCAATTTTTGTCATGTGATGGACAAAATAACACCCATGCCCCCTGCCTACTGTACCTAAACCATCAAGATTTTATGTGTTCCAACACTGACCCTCTGACAGCTGAGCTCTCAAGATAGCAACGGCGCTCCATGTTCCATGTGACTCGATTCTTTTCCGCTTCTGCTTGTTGTCTGTGATCACGGTCTTCCTTGGCCTTGAAATCCCCATCTTCATCTTCTATAGGATCACTAAACATGTACCTGAGAATGAAAATGATGAGTTTATTACCTACAGAGAAAGGATTCAACAAATTAAGAATGAACCCTAGGTGAACTTTCTATATCCATCATTCGATTTGAGGGACTGAGAATGGCATTGAAGGCTTGAGAAGTACTATACTCAGCTCTTACGCAACTGGATAAATTCAAAGGGAAAAATAAACTACATACATACATATCTGAACCCGGCAATTATGGATTGTTTGCTATACTCATCCTTTCTGATCAATCAGTTGTGAGATACAAAAGTGAAACTTGCATTGGGGCTTTGGTTCTACACTTTCTGCAGCACTCTAAATATGATTAAAGAAACTTGCTTCCTCACCTCTGCTTCTCGGGGTCAAAATGGGCTAAGAAAGGTATTACATCCCAGTAGGTAGAACGAGATATGCTACTCAATGAAAAAAACTTCAGGAGACTCAGAGTCCTGTCTCTGCTCACAAGGCAAAGAGCATGATTGTTATGCTCAAACATTGATATAGGATTTTAAACTGAATGAACAGGGAGTGAAAACAATTGAGTGCATAAGTATGTGTTTCTGGTTGTGAATAGTAAAGAGCTAAAAAAAAAAACACCACACTCAACAGATGCATACAGAAGATCATAATTTAATTTGAAATAAAAATGAAGAATATATTATAATGGGAGGCAAATTCTAGACTGAAGCCCAGTCATCGTCAGGACACGATCATCAAAAAATCATGATACAATAAAAAGGGGGAGGTGGGGAACTAGCACATCATAGGTGCTAAAGGAATATACACAATTGAAAGGAGGGATGGGAAGGAGGAAAGAAGGGGATTAGAGAGTGGAGGTAAAACACTGCTTACTTTTCTGGCATTAGAACTGCATTGCCTTGAGCTGAGCCAGGCACAGCCCATTTCTTCTGTTTGCTGGGAACTTCTTTATCCTGTCCAGGCTTGAGACCTCCATTGATGAAAACTACAGGCACCTCTTTCTGTATAAACAAAATGATAAGAAAGGTCTAAATAATATCTGTAATGTGAGCAAAAACTCTTTTGGTGTCAATGACAAGATGGAAAAAAGCCTCAATAACTATAAGGTGAGAAAACACTCCTTCTGTGTAATCAAAATTATCTTTCTTGTGGGGTGGGTAAAAAAATTATAGAGTAGGCATGGTTCTTACACAAAACAAAACAACCAGCTAATGTTAAGAAAACAAATGGAACTGATATCCCCTTTCTGGTTTTATTATATGGTGTTATATGAGCAACATTTTTTCTTACTTTAACGGATTTGGTTTGTACTGCATAGGGACAGTAGTTGATTTAAAAAACACATCAAATACTGCAGGCAAAATTTTTGGCATCACCAACTCGCATCACATCAACATCACTTACATCAACAGAGATGGGTACCGGCAAAGCGGTGCCGTACATGTACTGTGTGCCTGTAAGTGTCCAGGTGTCCGGTGGGGAAAACAGGCTGCCCACTGACACTGTCATCAAATTTCCGTCATTCAACTGAGCCTCATCCAGGAGTGGTTCATTCACCGTCACCTTGATCTCAAGCTCCGCCTAGAGAGGAGTGCAATGTTATCATGATGAGTAATAATAAATATTTGAAGATCTATAGGACCTTTGGTTTGGGTTTGGGTCTCTAGTTTTACATCCCTTGCAACGCTGTAAAGTCGTTTCAGAGACAGGCTAATTTGACCATACCTGTTAGGGCCAACACAAGCTGAGAGGAACGAATCCCATTAGAAAAACGCATATTGTCCATACATGAGATTGAACTTAGGTCTTTCAGGTGATATGTGAAGAGACTGACCTTACATCACAGATACAAATTTAAAGGATCTTGATCTATTTTTCTAAGTAAATCACCAAAACAAGAGCTCGGTGCTATATTGCCCTATCTAAAAAATTGCTTTTCTGTGAACATATGACATTCTGTATTTCAGTTAGCGAGTTGAAATAACATTTGGTTGTTGTTTTTTAAAACTGGAGGTAGTACAAGACAGCACTGAGTAAATGATTAGGCCCAACAAAAGCCCTTTTGTGACAAACTGTACACTTTGTATTAATACATAATTTGGAAAAGGAAATATTAAAAATAATGTCAGAACATCTGTTAAAAAAAGTTTCACCTTTGGAGCCTCAGGTGGGGCAGTTTCTAGTGGGGAACCAGCTACAGGGTTGATGACAAGGCTCTGCTCCAGCTCCGTTCCACCTGCAACAGACATGCAAAAGTTGCTTATATTTGTGTATATTATATCATATCACCAACATAATGGTAGGGTTTAGTGTAAAGTATATAAGAAATAGTGGTTTCTTTATACTTGAAAGATTAAATTATCTTTAATTATGATTATTATTATGAATATTCTGATTACCACCAGTTTTATAGTTAGACCAAAAACTGAAAGATTATAGCCATAGGCATTGCAGTAAACAGTCACCTTTTCTAACTGGCTTATGTCCACCGCAGCCATTTTATCAATCCCCCAGAACAGTCTATGTAAGTATGACAGACTACAGAAATGCTAGTTACTCTTCTCATATCATTCATTTACTAACATCTCCACAAGTCACCATTCTCTTTTTATTTTCTTTAGATGTAACATGAAGCGCCATAGGACAAAAATAAATAGAAAAGAAAGATCATCATATCAAGATGCGTCAATGCCAACTTTAAGGAGTTAAAAAAAATCCTATAATATAGACACTTCACTTTTCAATTCCAGACTGCTTGCTTTAATCACAAAGTATAAGAGGTATAGTATATAATAATAGGTATGCCACAGTATCAATCAATCATTTGTAATACAAGCAAGAAAAGTCTCTACATCAGTAACATCACCTCTGAGAATGTAGCAAATAACAACATCTGCAGTATAGAGTACCAGAGAAGCATGCCTCTGTACCTTCACCTCTTATGATTGATTTTATATTTGATTACATCTAAATGGTATTATTCTAGGAAATATTACAAACCTCGAACAAAGGAGATGAGATCAATGCAGCATTGGCCCAGAATGTTTGTTTTTTCCTCTTTTTGTCGCTTTTCTTTTGGCAGAACCTCTGTCACAGTTACTGAAATACATACAATAACGTTAATAGATACCACAGTAATTTTTAAGAATATTGAAAAAAAAAAAAAAAAGTGTTACGAAAAATTTGTTCAACATTATCTTACAACTTACAATTTAAGACACAAAATTATACGGTAATTTTCACTTCAGGTCATTTGTATGAATTTCAGACCTAATCGAAGCAAAGCAAATATCTCTTTAGGGAGTTGTTTAGTTGTTTTCATTAACTACTTCCGATATTCAGATCAACCAAAAATAACTTTTTATTTCTTTGCAATGATTTGCATGTTGTGGTTACGTTGTCACAATTTTTGCACAACTTATGAAAAATATTGCTCAAATATCCCTGTCAACATGTAAAGCATTCATCACAGTGGTCTCCGCCTAACAATCCAGTCCTTGGGAGATGTTAAAATACCGGTCAGTAGGGGATTTAAAATACCGGTCAGTAAGTGAAGGAGTTTGATGGCAAAAGTGGGGACTCTTGAGAAAGACTTTTACTCATGACTCAGAACTGACAGTATGAAATGAAGCACTGTTTGTTCACCTAAGTTTTGATCAATCAGATTTAATTAAACAAGTTCTTGCTATCAAATTGAGAGCCATATCTTTGAAGATTAACTCCTCTCCTCTAAAAATGTTTCCTATGTTGTAAAAGGAGGGGCATTATGTAAGTATCATTATGTAAATGTAAGCCTGTAAGAACAAAGAACAAGGAGTTTAAATGATGGGTGAGTATTGTCCAGATGATGAAATTACCCAAAGAGGTGGGTACTTAGGCATAGACCACTGTATTTAATTCTTGTAATGATTCTAAGGTTTCACTCATCATAAAAAACATATAGTTCAAAATGATCCTATATAGAAAAGAAAAAAAGGTTCTGAACAATCAACAGAAATAAGTTTGACAGAAACCCCAAATGGCAATAAAATAAACTTCAAAATGAAAATGTCCTACAAAAGTCAACTTCAAAATGAGAATGTCCAAACTAATAGTACTTTATACAGACAGTGTGTCTTTACAGTGATATAAATCAAGATGAAAGGCTTGAACATTTTGAGACAAAAGATATCTAAGACTTTAAGTAACTTTCCAATATTTCTTCACCTGCAGAAAATGAAGCAAATTTGACTGAATCCATGTGCTTGTTGCAAATAAGATACAAGTTTGTTTCCCATCCTTAAATGAATCTTAATCAAAACAAAACAATAACGTAACTTGTTCTAAAAACATTCAAATCTAAAAATGGAAACAAAACATTGTCACAAGAATGCTAAAAAAATGGTTTCTGCACAAGCAAAGTTGTTTGTGCCCGCCAAAAACTAAGGACTTACCAACAATTGGTTGATATATAATTTCATCTAGTGATAAAATACCACCATAAAAGCGATGATCAGAAATTGAATGAAGAAATGCAGAAGCGAAAGAGAGAGAAAAGCTAGATAATTCAAGGCAAGAAGACAGTGAAAGTGAAAAAGGCAAAGAGGCAAAATAGAAGATTTGTTTTCTATGGCATGATCAATACTGTTTGGTTAGATAAGTGTAGATTAGGACAATGCATGATAAAAAAAATAGTGACAATCTCTATGATGAAAAGTATGAGCATAATGGTGATAGTGCTCTACATTCTATATTTCATCAAATGCTCAAAGTC
Organism: Phyllaplysia taylori; assembly: GCA_032273245.1. Classification (NCBI taxonomy): domain Eukaryota; kingdom Metazoa; phylum Mollusca; class Gastropoda; order Aplysiida; family Aplysiidae; genus Phyllaplysia; species Phyllaplysia taylori. Next base: position 9,657 of record JAUKPP010255962.1, read on the forward strand.
CTAAAAAGAATTTAAAACATTCATTCCTTTTTTAATGCACCTTTTTGAATTACAGTAGACATTAAATGAAACTCAGTATGAAATGTCTCAAACTCATCAATTCAATACTCACAAACAATTGGCTTGTATGAAATTTCATCAAGTGCCAGAGGATCATCATAAGTGCAGTTAAGGTTGGTGCTGAAATTAAATTCCGCAGGAGTATCTTGAGTGCAGTCAACTTTAGGACTCTCTCCAAGTGTCTTGTCTCCAAACTCTACTTTAACCATAGCATTCACAGTGTCACCTTTCGAACCCCTCTGAAAAGAATAAAATGCAAGGAAAATTGATCAAAGCAAATGAGCATACATGTATTTGTGTGCATTTGAGAATCTATGCACACAAGCCATGCCGACTGAAACAGGAACAGAGAGTAAAATCATATTTCATGCACAGCTTTGTAGCAACATCATTACAATGTATGTCTTAAAACATGCATAAAAACAAAATGGAAATGTACATGTCCAGAGACAAATATTTCTTTTGCCCAAAATAAATGCCAAAGTGGGGGTTTTCAAGCCTATCATACTTTTAGTCATAATTTGTATGTGGTCTGAATCCAATAATTGTACAAAGAAATTCTAGTCTCTTCAATTAATGCTTATTGACTTATTGCACTACAGTCCAAACCAGCCTCCTTGAGAACCATTTTTCAAGAATAACTTCATTATTCTTTTACGGATCATAACCATATTTGGTATACATTCATTTGGCTAGGAGTCTTGGTTGGCATTTAATTTCTTTAATGAATATGTTATGGTTTAAGGGTACCTTCTTCTTTGTTTATACATTGCAAACAACTGAAGTTTTTCAATATTGATTTGTAATCATGAGAAATGCTGCCATCTGGGATTTTCCATTTTGCAGCAGAGAAGCACTGTCGCTGAATACAAAGTGTTTCCTCTAAGTGGTGGACACAGAAAAAGAAAAAATCAATACTATTCTATTTGTATCTATGATGCTGTTCACTTCTTGTGCTTCATTGTTTCTGAGGAGGTCTAAGACAGCTGAAATTTATAAAGCAAAACCCTTTTTTGGAAGTGTCCTATACTGCTGTAAAAAAAATCAGGAGAACGAAACCCTCTGGGAATATTGCACTTGCCAAGTTTACCATGAATCTGTCCAGTGATTAGTATTGTATCCCCAAAAAAACATTCTCACTGGGGCTGGCTCATACTACAGTATCAAATATCCTAAGTAAACATGAACAAATTGGAAAATATCAATTTCCACAAAATAGTCAGGTCCACTTACCAGGTTCCTTGCCTTCACAACTGTGATGCTGATAGGCTCTGGAGGCCGAACCTGTGGGATATCTGCTTCTGTTGCCATGTTGCTGTTCACCAATCACCTGTTAATTGAAAGATTTGAATGCCCTTACTATAACAATTGCCTTCATTAACCCGCAAAATGCTTACATTGTCAGATCCCGTAAGATGGCAGAACCCTGAGAGTAGACATCCATTCTTTACAAGACATTCGATTTCAAACCATCTTGATGTGTACTTTTGCAGTAAGCATCAACTACTTTTGTAAAGTAAAATAGTGCTCCTCCAAGGAAGGATGGCTGGAGATGTGTAGCATTTTTCCCCACCTGCTCAGGATAAGGGGCCCTGAGAACCCAAAAGACTTCAAGGAGGGGGGGCCTTTCAAATCAAACAACCAAGTTAATCCGCTCAACAACACCAAACATCACGTAGAAATGTTGGTTGTAAACGATTATCTCAACCCTGTTATGCCTATTGTAGGAAAATCTACAAGTGAAGCAATGGGTGCTATAACTGTGAACTACACTGACTTTGAGCATGTGAATCAAATGCGCCCAACGGAACGAATTCTGGAAGACTATGTTGATGTTTTCGAGAAACCGATAGGTTTTGGTTGAAATTTTGTAATATTTAATTGATTTATCTATATTAAAGAAAATATTCAGTGGTACTAAATTGTGTTTGTATTGTTATTTATTCAAGTTGACTCAGTTTTTTTCGTCTCTTGGTGTTTACTGCAGTAATAGTAATATTTCTATCTTTACTAGTGTTATACTTATGTATAAAGACTTCACGGACATGTGTATATAGCCTAATCTAGCCTATTTGCCTATACGTATGGGAGACATACTTATAGCCTACTGCTATACGTATGAGAGACACACGTATAGAAACTTCGTTATTAATATTAATAATATAATTAATGAGAGATTTTTTTTATTTTTAGAGAATGAGAAAGAAAAGAAAGGGGTGAATGTTCGAATTCGAGATAGGGTCTAACTGTAACCCAAAGTCCTAATCTCGGCTCTAATCTTGACTCTACCCCCATCTCAACTTCGTCTAGATCTCTCTGTTGTTGGTTGTGATGTGAATCCAAATACCAATGCCCAATATGAATGCGAATCGAATGGGGGAATTTTTTAATTTTTAGTCCGGTGGACAGCGGACGGTTGACCCGATTTGCTTGGATCCGTCCGCTTCACATTTTAACTGAAGTAAAAATCACAACGCTCAACCAGACCTCAGTGATGAAAAATGATGACATGATACATGGTAGAAATATA
>JAUKPP010255973.1:0-12245 GCA_032273245.1 Phyllaplysia taylori
CTGGACATAGAACCAGTTAATTTGCGGCCCACGACTGGTCTCCTTACTGCTAGCCAACTTTTACTATGGCCAGTGTACAGTCCTATCGTGATTATGACATCCATTGTATATAATGCGCTTATATCGACAAGCTCTGGGAAGTGGATATGATGTCGATATATAAAAATGTCGATAAATAAAAATATGAATTATAAAGCCAAAGAGGAAAAAAAACAAGGGGAGTAGGATGGAGATGGGGGAGTAGGATGGAGATGGGGGAGTGGGGGTAGGGAAGTGATGCCCACGACGCGAGACACGCACGTCTGTGGTGAGGTACTGTATTCACTGTACTGTGTGGGGTAAGATTTCACTGTGCAGGCCTACATGACCTACTAAAGTCTGGTGTGACGATACAGTACTTGGCGGGCATGCAGACTAATATGCAGACTAACGAAGAACGAACGTGTTAGCGCGACATTTCCCCCCAGTTATGTTCGTGGGCTTAGCCAGGTACCCATAGGAAGCGTGTTGATAAAGCCGGGTGAGCCAAAAAAAAGTAGATACATGTATATTATATAAGAGAAATCGTTTAGTAAAGATATTGAAGGAAAAATTTCGTAATTAGGAAGTACATGTTCATACATGTACATTGTATGTCGATCTGCCAAAATGTCGATAAATCGGCTATTGATATAGATCTACATGTAAGTGGATTATACTGTAGGCCTACATCATCATGTAATTTTTGTGATGAGGACACCTTGTTTGGCCATACATTTGATCTATTTTGTCTTTCTGTAACCTGAGTGGGGAACCTTGGTTCAAGCATGATCTTTGGTCAACCAGCAGAGTGCCAACCAGGCTCAAATCCTAAGTACGGCTAGATTATAGTTCTTCTGAGCGCTCGTCACTCTCATGCACGGTCTATCAGATTTATTGGTTTAGTTTGGTTACCGGTACCAGATTTACGTCCCCTGTGATACTGTGTAAGGTCATTTAAGAGACGAGCTTCTTCTTCCCTGCTTGTTAGGGCCAACCCGGACTAAGAGGGAAACCCCCAGCCCAACCCCCCCCCCCCCCCCCCCCAGATCGTCCGTGCTCGGGATCAAACTCGGGTCGTCCACATGACAGGCGAAGAGCCTAACCATTACACCACAGCGCCGGTTATCAGATTTAGGGATGGTAAAACGAAGGTCCTCGCCTCTTAATGACCTGAAGTACTCTTATATAGAGTGTTACAATAAATTTAAACGAAAATCCTGTTTTCAAATCTAAACAACTTATTTTTTTCTTCAGATTTTATATAGCCTACATGTACTGCAATGACTAAGTTATGGTGCTGCCTTTTACCATCTCCAATTTTTTTACCCGCATCTGTGGTCTGTTGGTTAGGCTCTTCACCATTCATTCATGCGGAAGACCTGAGTTCGATCCCATATGCAGGTGAACATAGATCTGCATCTTTCTGCTGGGATTCTCAGCCCGAGTTGGCCTCGACAGGCAGGGTCAATGACTGTAAACTAACTTACTGTGTTGCAAGGAACGTAAAACTAATAACCAAAAACCAAACCTTTGTGAGGTGAATGTTGTACATACTCGGTACTGTAGACATAATTTCAGGTAGAGAGTTGAAGTAATAATATTTTCATGTCACAAAAATTTTAAGTAAAGAATTGGAGATATATCTCCAACATTTCTGCACCATGAGCTTTGAGCTCATGACATGTATATATAGCTTTAATGAAGTGCCAGCTGAGTGTCTTGTTTCTACCAATTCCAAATAAAAAACAACCCAAAAATCTAAATTCCATTTTTTTTTCCAGGCCAAATTGAGACAGGTTTACTTTTGAGAGTCAGTGAGTTGAAATTACATATTCGTCTCATAAAAAATATACCGGTAGAGGGTAGTTCTTGTTTGGTTTGGTTACCAGTTTTACGTCCCCTGCAACACTGTAAGGTCATTTAACTTTTAAGAGACAGGCTGCTTCGACCCTGCCTGTCAGGGCCAACCCGGACTGAGAGAGAAAAATCCCAGCAGAAAGAAACTCAGATTGTCCGCGATCGGGGATCGAACCGTGGTCTTCCGCATGCAAGGCGAAGAGCCTAACCATTACACCACAGCGCCGGTTTTCGTCTCATAAAAAATAGAGAGAGTAGTAGAAGCAAGAACTCGGCTGATGCAGGGATGGGTGTCCTCAGAATTTATCTTGAACTTCCAAGTTTGTTTTTCCACAATTCAGGTAAAAAGAAATAAACATTCTGAGAATTTTTTACTAGATTTGACCCTATTTCATGCTCAGCAGTTTTTGTTTTTTAGTTCTACACCTCTTGTAACGTCATATCAAGTGCAAGGTGAAAATAGGGGTGGGCTACTCTGACCCAGCCTGTCAGGACCAGTTCAGACTGATGAGAGGGACATAACATTCCAGCAGAGACCCGGATATATTCATCAAACTTCCCTTCCTCTGTGTGGGGAATGTGTTTGGTTTGGTTACCAGTTTTACGTCCCCTGCAACACTGTAAGGTCATTTGAGAGACGGGCTACTTCGACCCTGCCTGCCAGGGCCAACCGGAATGAGAGGGAAAAAGTCCCAGCAGAAAAAACCCCAGATCGTCCGCGATCGGGGATCGATCTTGATTTAGGGTCTTCCCGCATGCAAGGCAAAGAGCCTAACCATTACACCACAGCGCCGGTGGGGAACATATGTACCGGTACACAATCATAATATAATTTTTTTTTTAAAATCACTCAGCCAACAGTCCATTCAGATAAAAACTTAAAATCATTAATGAATTTTTTAGAAACAGAACCAATTTTGTCAATTTTCAACAGGACAGGGATTGATGCAATAATACTCAAAGACCAAGTGAATCTCTCTTAATCATTCAAGGGTCTCTGCTTGGTTTGGTTTGGTTACCAGTTTTACATCCCCTGCAACACTGTAAGGTCATTTCAGAGACGGGCTACTTCAACCCTGCCTGTTGGGCCAACCCGGGCTGAGGGAAAAAATCCCTGCAGAAAAAACCAGATCGCCCGCGATCGGGGATCGAACCGGGGTCTTCCGCATGCAAGACGAAAAGCCTAACCATTACACCACAGCGCCGGTAGGGTCTCTGCATTCTGGGTCAAGCAATTTACCACTTGACCACAGACATCCAGATGAAGGAGTTGCTGTTTGTTTGTTTTAAGGTTTTTATTTTTACAGCTCCTTCGACACTAGAAGGTCATATTGGTGCCAGGACTCCCACTCTGTGGGTCTGACTCTGAGGGCTTCAAGTTCTCATAGTTGTGGTCTGAAGCACAAGAAAGCAAAAGGAAGAGGAAAAAAAAAAAAGGAAAGAAAGCCAGAAGAGGAAGAGACAATACACCAAAGATGAGACAGGAATGAGTAGTTTGGTTTGGTTTGGTTACCAGTTTTACGTCCCCTGCAACACTGTAAGGTCATTTAAGAGACGGGCTACTTCGACCCGGCCTGTCAGGGCCAACCTGGGCTGAGAGGGAAAAAATCCCAGCAGAAAAAACCCAGATCGTCCGCGATCGAGGATTGAACCAGGGTCTTCTGCATGACAGGCGAAGAGCCTAACCATTACACCACAGCGCCGGTGGAATGAGTAGTTGAGAACACACTGATAAGCAAAAACAGAAGCAGTGTCAGCATACTCTTTTTTTGTATTTCCTCCAAGTTTTTGTAAGGCAAATGCCGGTTATTATACTTTTTAGCTAGTGAGTTGAAGTAGCATTGCCGCCTTGCAAGAACTTGGAGATGGTACAAACAAGGATTAACCTAACCATATTAAATCAAATTATATATAAACACAAACTGAAAACCCCCCAAAACAGAGCAACAAACAAACCAGGAGTATTCTTTTCCATCAACATGTATTTTTTTCACAACTTGCATGATGTCCAATTCAATTCCAAGAAAGTGGAGGGCAAACAAAAAGGGAGAAAAAAAAAAAAGATATCAACAACAGTAAAAATCTAAGAAAATTCACTTTCATAGGTTCATTACAATGAAGACAGAGCAACCCAATTTCTCACGGTTCCAATTCCACACACTCTCATCTTCTCCTTGAGGTTGATCTGGGAAAAAAGACAAAAGAAACGGGTTCATAGATCTTTTCAGAAAGAAGAGAAAATAGAATAAAAAAGCAGATGGAAAAAAGTGCATTAGTGAAAGAGACATGACGACATACATAAAAATAATATTGACAGAGTACCGGTATAAAAAATAATTCAACACAAAGAGTAGAGAGGCAAAGGAGCATGAAAACGGAAAGACCCGAGAGGACACAGCAGTGCCCTTATCTGATTGACTGATGTCACCCCCTAAAAAAACCCACCTTTAAAATAAATTTAATTGTGAAATTGATGAATTTCCCTTACTGCTAATACCCGTTCAAACCTTTTCAAGACTAAAGAAATAAAAACAAAAAAGAGCAAAGTAATCAAAATCTGTTACTGCGATCTACATGGACAGCTATGGCATTTTGCGGGCAAGTAAGACAAGAAGATACCGTGAAACACATACCTGGATCGAGATCTATGGTTGCGTTTTCCCTTGGATGTCTTACCAGCTTCCCTCCTCTCCTCATAACCACCATCTGCATACTCCTCATACCCATCCTTGCTCCTGCGTTTGCTGCTGCTCTTATGCTTCTTCTTCTCTGACGATGGGGAACCCTCTGTCTTCCGCCTACGCCGTGAGCTGCCGTCGCTCTCAGACGACGACCGAGAGCGCTTCCGCTTCTTGCTGGATTTTGACGACGACTTGCTGTAACTTTCGTCTAACGTGCTACGCCTGGAAGATTTCTCATAACGTGACCCATCCCTGTCTCGACTTTTGCTCCGCCTGCTATACTCCCTGTCCTCCCGGCTACGGCTGCGACCCCGATCCTCCCTACTACGACTGCGACCCCTATCCTCTCTGCTACGACTGCGACCCCGATCCTCCCTGCTCCAACTTCTGCCCCCTCTGCTGGATTCCCTATCTCTTCGTCTGTCTCTATCATCATCGGAATAATCCCTGTCCCTATGCCGGTCGTACCTGTCTCTACGAGCCCCCCTGTCCCTTGAGTCACTCCGGCTATCCCTCCGTCTTTCCTCTCTGCTGTCCCTATCCCTGCTATGTCTATCCTGAGTACTGGTTCGTGAACGCCCTTTGCTTTTCTCCACATAGCTCTCCTCCACACTGGGACTGCGATTGCTCCTCTTTTTGTCCTTGGATTTCTTACTTTTTTTATTACGTCTGTCACTTTTGCTTGTCTCTGAATCAGAAATCTGGCTCTCACTGTCCTCAATCTTTTTATGGCTTGATCTTGATTGCTTTTCAAGTTTAACATCATCTTCACCTTTGTGCTTTTTATCAGAGACAATTTTGTCTTTCTTCCCTTTAGAATTTTCCTTTTCCTTTTCCACTTTCTTCTCAATCACTTCTTTTTCAGATTTTTCTTTCCTCTTCTCTGGCTCTTTCACTTCACTGTGTTTAGACTTCACCACTTCTTTCTTAACTTCCTTGTATTTTTGCTCCTCTTTAGATTTGACTTTACCCCCTTTCTCTTTCTTTCCCCTCACTTTCTTTTCAGCACCAGATGAAGATGATGATGAATCAGACGAGTCTGAATCAGATGATGAAGAATTGCCTGAGGCATCCTGCCCCGTTCCACTATCACTGCTAGAACTGCTACTGTCACTATCAGAGTCCGAGTCGGAAGAGGAAGAGGAACTACCTGAGCTGGTCTCCCTATCGCGACCTTTCACCTTCTTGCCATCTACCTTTTTCACATCTTTAGAAGAGTTTTTCTTGGAAAGTTCTTTCTCTCTAATATCTTTGGCTTGCCCCTTCTCTTTATTCTTCTTGTTTTTATCTACAGTCGTGCTATCTTGACTAACATTGGTGGCATCACTACTTTTCTTTCTTTCTGACCCCCTATGATTCTTACTGTCACTACTTTTCCTTCTATCTTTCTCATTTTCCTCCTTCACCTGAGTGTCTTTTGAGTTATTTTGAGCCCTTTTCGACTTAGCACTGTGTTCACTGTCCCCAATGTCTTCCTTCCTATCAGTGGCATCTCTGTCTTTAGTCTCCCTACTGCTACGCCTGTCCACCCTGTCACTAATATGCTTTTTTGAAACACTTTCATCTCCCTCCTGTGATCCTTTGCTTGAAGGATCTTCGTCCCTCGACTTCCGCTTGGCAGGTGCTTTTGGCTCTGGCTTGTAATCTGTAAAAATGTTGTGGCACATCGATTAAAAATATGTACAGACCTCAATCTTTCAAAGATTAATTGTGAAACTACATGCAACAACGTTACTGCAATACAGTAAACAAAGTATGCAAATACTGTTCTATATACTGGCGAGTCTTTTCTTTGCTGTGGTCTTACCGCACAATGATGTACTGTCTTAGAACAACAACTAAATTGAAGACTTTCAGGTTAGGAGATCAAAGAAAAGTTAGTTTATGAAACTGAAAGAACCAGATAGGGTACATCACAGTAGCCAGGTTACAAATCTATAAAAAAAAATACAATAAAATCTTCTCACTGTCTTGATTTACTTCTCTTTCAGATGGCGAACAAAATATTTGGATCGATGCGTAAAAAATAATTGTATCAACATATTACTATATTACTAATAATATAATAGTAATACAAAATCCATGCACAACATCTGGAGAAAAGGTTTATATCATTTCATTTGATCAAACCCAGTTCCTCTAACGGGCACGAAGATTTGCTACTTTCAGACAAGAATTATTTCTCCTCCTGTCCACGGAAAAAGTTTACTTTATCCAACTGTTAAAAAGTATGCAAAGGTCTCAGTCCAGTCTTACCATCATCTTCGACATCACTGAAGATCCGCTGTCTCTTGGCAAACTCTTCCTTCTTGCGTCTGATCCGGTCCTCAAGGTCAGTGTCCGAGTCCTCGTCATCCTCGCCCTCAGATTTTCCCTCTGGCCCGCTCGCCTCACTGCCTGAGCCGTAGCCAAGTCCTGTTACAGGTTTACTCATAAGACAAGGTTGGGCGGGGAATGGACATGCACAAATACGCAACTACAAAACCTATAATTTTTTTTGCTAACTTTCAAGCCAGAAGAACAGCAAGATCAGAAGTAAGCCAAAATAGAGGAACTTTTTCTCACTAGCATTGTTTGCATCATTTCAAGTAGTTTTACTGAATTTTTCGTACCATAAGTTTATAGATTAGGACAGTGGTAACACTTAGAAAGAAGTAGCAGACAGTATAATAGTAGCCTACCCACCAACCTCCTAAACATTTATATTAGAATTTGCTCGTAATGCAACCCAGACTTTTTCAATTATAATAAAGGTATAGATTGACATCCATTAATACCCAACAGGAAAGAAACCGCGTCCTAAAATGAATGAGGTTGAAAAGTCAGTAGACTTTGCCAATAGAACTGATGTCTATGTTCCCATCAAAATTAATGTCTTTCAGTAAGGCTGAGACTGAACAAAAGAGAAATATGATCATAAACTAACAGAAAAACTCCACACAAAATTGGGAGAGATGGGCATCGCTCATGACAATATTACCCTGTGCTGCACAGTGTCTGAAGCACAGGATGACGTACAGTGGAGTCTGGATACAATAAAATCCTTCATTAGGCCTTAATAATTTGAGTAGACTAAATTTACCTAGAAACAAGCATGCTAGTACAAATCATTTGAATTTCTCAAACCCTGGCATACATAAAAGCATTTCACTCACATCCCTATGGGTGTGAGGTGTGTCTGAGAAAAAAAAGTATCAGAGCGTCCTAGAAAGTTGGTGTGCACTCGTTATCAAAGAGAGATAGGCCTATGTGGTTGACAAATGAGAACAATCAATTATTGCTTCCTGGCCTCCCAACTTTGCTGGATACAAAAAAATTCTCAACAGATCGATAAGAAAACAATGCAATGAACTTTTCACCCCTTTCAGTGAAAGTAAACATGTGCCGAAAAAGATATTTTATTGTATGCAGACTCTACTGTATTTCACCACCTGCGTTAAAACGCAGAACAAAATGTTGACTGTGCATTACTTTAGAAAGACACCGTAACAACATAATCCATGTTGCTGATTAAATCTGAAGTGAGAATGCCCATCCCTAAAGCTTTCAATCAGGGAGAGAAACAAAAAGAAGAGCGGGTTATCTCGTACGGCACTTACCCAGGGACGTCAAAGAAGCCAAAGCTGAGGACTTGGCAAGCTGCTTTGCCGGAGCTTTGATACAATTACATAGACAAGACATTAGTGGAAGGGAACTACACGCTTCAACAAGGATGACAACACACAACAACACAAGTAGCATGTATCATCATCATCATCAAGGGCTGTGCTGAAGCGCTTCAATCAGTAGCGTCCACACCCAAAAGTCAGAGCCTGGAGGCAAAAACTGACAAGCCTGAAAGAAACGCTTAAGACACATGAACTTCACTGGGGAGAGAAAAACAGCCGTATGGAAAATTTAATATTCATGGGAAGAAAAAAGATTCACATAAGATCTTCAGCGTACCAAATGAAATTAATTCAATTGTAGATCTATGCATCATTGCTGACATAAAGCAATTTAGCTCCTAGGCTTTTATTGTTTGAAGAAAAACTTTGCCTTATGATAAAATCAATTACAGCATGTGATGTGAATTTACAACGTGGGATAACTGTTCATGGATAGTCAATTTTACTTTTCATGTGTTCTGATGTAAAAAAAAAAAAAATCTCTCTAAAATGGATATAGTCAGGAAAGAAACAACAAAATATGAAATTCAGAAATAAAGTAAAGTGGTTCTTCAAAAGTTGTTACAACCAATGCCCTTTACAAGTAAACCCTTTGCTACTTCTAAATAAAAAAGACTATGGAAATTCAAAAGACCACAGGACAAAGCAGATCCCAAAATCAGCAAGAATTTCAATGCAAATAAAAAACAACAACCCCATAGCATTCACCACATAACCAGTGTAAACGAGGAGCATTCTTGTTTGTGAAAGGCAGTGTAAAAAAATGTAATACCCTTCAAATCAATTAACTTTCCACATACATTATGAAACTCCCATTCTATTATGAACTGCTAAATGAGTTTTATTGCAAACAAAAACGAAGTGTAAAGTAAATTATCTTTTTTAAAAGAGATCTTCCTGCCTTTGAAAGCTTCTCTCAAATATGCAATATTACAATGGCCACAACATGGTGCTAATAGAGCAGCGTTACCTTTCAGGGCTTTCTTGCGGGCTTTCTCATACACCTCTTTGGCCACGGATTTGATCTCCTGATTTGTCACTTCTAACAATGTTTCAGTCAACATTTTCTTGACTTTCATCATCTGAAATACACATATGATCACAGTGAGAGGCAAGAAATGTCTAAAAGGCAATCTATGCTCCCCTTCCCCCATCTCAATAAAACACTCTTCTCCCTTCCCAGCACCATTCAACAAATCTCTGGAGTCCATAATTTGAAAATTTTCCAAATAGCTTTACATAATATTGGCACAAACATAATGATAACTCATATTGTGGATGTAAAAAGTAAAATGTATATATATCAACCCCCACCCCCTCTCCAAAAACAAATGAACATATCTAAAACTACACTGTCTGCAAGTGTACCAACAACAACTAAAAAAAACACATAAAAAAGAATCATTACAAAGGGTATACCAAACTTCCCTACAGTGCTTAAAACTCAACAAGAAAAGAAGAAAATGAAGAACTAGAACTTACTAGAGCTATTTCTCTTTCCTCTTCTGTCATGAAAGCACTGGGAGATGGACTACGTTTCGGACTGGACGATGGAACGCTCTTCTCCTTGGATTCTGATGGTGAGGCTGGCCTTGACTGCTGTTTCTCCTCTGCATCAGAATCTACTTCATCTGAATCATGCTCGGAGTCTTTTTCAACATCTTCTTCATCTGAATCCTGAAAGAAAATATGCACGAATTTACAAAAAGTTGGAGAGAGAGAGAGAGACTATCAAGCCACAAATTGTCGAATAAAATTCTATTGCAAAAGGAAAAACAAAGAATCGTATAAAAAGTAAAGTTCAGACCAAAGTAAACCTGGGTGCGTAGTGTGATATGGATAAGGAGATGGCGACCTCTGCTGGGAGAGGATTAACACAACAGGGAGCTTTGGAGGAAAATGGAAGAAGAAGATTTGGTAAGGCCCTATACAGATACTCCACAAAGAGAAAAGAGGACTAAGTCAAGTAAGTAAAAATAAATAGTTGTGGCAAAAATACTCAATATAGGCTGGTCATCCAATAAAAATATAGCTCTTGTCACAAGAACTGAAGTCATGTCAACTTAAATATTCAATGCACTGTCCTAATTATGAACATGATACTTCTGTACACGAAAGAGTTTGAAAAACTTCAAAATCACAGCACTTACAAATTTACTCCGGAGTGGGTTTTTCTCACTGTCTGCATTCTTGCCTGCTTTGGCCGACTCCTCCCGTTGCTCCTTTAGCAAGGCCTCCCGCTGCAGCTTCATCTGCTCTTTCTCCAGAACTTTCTGCTTCTCCCTTTCCATCTTTTCCAAGCCTTCTCTGATCCACAACGGAAGAGCCCTTCGCTTTGCCGCGTCTGGAACAAAAAGCAAAATGTATTGTTAAAGATTTGGTATTTTTTTAGAAGTTTTTCGACACAATCGGCACTGTATGGGTCATTTTAGTGCCAGCAAAATATTAACATATAGAAAACGTATAGAAAGAAGAAAGAACATTTGAACTAGACAAGAGAACCTTCCAAAATAAAAGCTGACACTAAGCCTCTAAGAGAAGGTGCTCATATTTTAGGTGATTTGAGAAGAGGAAATAAAGTGTAAGAAGTGTAAGAAGTGGAAAAAATACAATGTCCTTTGAGAATTGCAGATTTGAGGTGACACCATAAATTGCACTAACATATTGAAAATAGAGTAAGAGAGAGGGAGATAAAAAGAAATCAGAGTTTTCAATCTAGTTTACGAAACAATCCATGCCTAGACTTGATTCCTCTCCTCCTTCCTGTGGTAGTCCGGGCCGAATCATGTCGTGATGTCTCTGGTGATGCATATCATGATGATGATGGTGGTGATGGCGATGATGGTGATGATGATGGTTTGGCGGTCTTGACGAGTGATCAGGGTGGTGAGAGGGTTGGGATGAGTCGCTGTCCACGCCTGCTGAGTCCTCCCAGTAAGGAGGATAGGCGGAATCTTTTCCCTGCATGTCCTGTGGAGAGTAACAGAGCATCAAGAGAATAAGAACGTGTTGCCGTGCTTCACTGTTCTGACATACAAAGGCAGACTGGCATTAATGTATCAAATTTATCACTTATTGACCCAGTCACAAAATTGCGACAAGAGATTATTATTGCCCAATGGTTGTAAGTTTGTGACACAGTGAACCACTGATGTACAAAGCTCTAGACTGCTTGACCTGCCATACTCTCCGTTTTCAGTAGATAAGAATAACTGCCAAATGGCTATGCTTCCGTTACGGATTTTTTCAGATTGTACGGAAGTGTTTTCATGTGTAAATAACTCCAACAACCAAAAGAATCTGATAAAAACCAGCTGCAGCTTTCATGACTCTCCAGAAAGATACAGTCAACTCCACTTGTATTGAAATCACTTGAACTGATTTTTCCTCACTCTAATCATTTTCTCAAGTCCCGTTTGCCCTTTTTTCCCCCCACGACATTTATAGAACAGTCTACCTTCAAATGAATTGATATCTTTTTAACTATCCTCGCAAAATCAACTCATCCATTGTCAACTGTAACTTTTTCATGCAAACATTTGTCTCACCTGGTTGTAGTAGCCAGGGTCAGCAGTAAATCCAGGTGGAAACCCAGACATATCTGGCGGGACAAAGGCCTCCTGTGGAAGATGTAGCCAGAATTAACTCACAATGCCGTGCATAACAATTAAAGTCATCTGTTGTTTTATAACTTGAGAGCCCCTGCAGCAATAGAAGCTCTACTTTGTCCGTCAAAGGAATGATTGGTCTGTATATCAAATGACCCATGACAAATAAATGACACTGACATAGAAAACACTATGGGGCTTACATTTGTTGCAGGAAAAGTCTCTACGGGCTTTTCATTCCATCAATCTCTAAATCAAACTGTAGAATTAAAATTGCAAGCAATTCAATATCTCAGTATCGAAACAAAAGAAAAATCCACCAACACACACATATATATGGGTCATTCCACCAGTACTGTTTACTTTTGCTGCTCACTATTTTCCATATCAATAACATCCACCAAAATTCA
>JAUKPP010255995.1:0-12244 GCA_032273245.1 Phyllaplysia taylori
CGAATGGTTGTGTATTGGGCGGAGCTGGTGATTTATGATGAAAATAAATTCATACCCCGACTTATACTTCGACGCATTGATTGGGGATGAGGGGGGGGGGGGTGGATATATGCACACAGAGGCCAGACAAGAAAAAATCATAATAAAGAAAATGCATAAAAAATACACACATTGGACTGGTGACATTTTCATAATTTTGATTTTTTTTTTCTATTACCTTAAAAACCAATCTCCACCAGTGTCAGTGGTGTAGTGGTTAGGTTCTTTGCCTATCGCGCAGAGAACAAGAGCGCAATCCCCGTGATGGACGAGTATCTCCGTCTCTCTGTTAGAATGCTGTGTATCTTAGTCTGTGTTGGCCCTGACATGCAGGTTCGAAGTAGCCTGTATCTAAAATGGGGGTGTTACAAGGAACCAAAACCAAACACAACCGAAGAAAAATCTTCTCGGAATATTATATGAAATTACCGAGAAACTAAGAACAGGATAGAAGAGAAGAAGGACAGGAGTTGGGCAAGTCAGTCAGGCAAACAATTTAGAAGATACGACGAGATGAAACAAAAAAGAAAGAGTTCAGAAAGGGTAGACGGACATTAACCAAATGGCAGATAGACATAGATGCGAACTGACCCACTGGGTACACACCTGTGCAAGTAATGTCTGTTACGTAAGCGAGTAATTCTTCTTTTTAATCATTAAGAGTTTATCTGGCGGAGACATACTATAGGTAGGTTTCCTTTCTTTTTTATCGTTTTGCTTTTCTGTTCTAAAGCTTTCTGCATAGCTGGGGTTTTAATCTATTATCATCGTTTCTTCTTGGTATTGCCTTGGTAGTGGTGGTATTCCTGTTGTTGCTGCAGTTCTTTGTGGTCGTTGTCGGTGTTGTTCTTGCTGTTGCAGTTGTTGTTGTTGTGGTGGTGGTGGTGGTGGTGGTGGTGGTGGTGGTGGTGGTGGTAGTTGTTTCTGTTGCTATTGTGGTTGTTTTTATCGTTGGTACCAGTGCTTTTGCATTTATTTATGTCTATATGGGGTTTTTTTTAACTGATGTTGATGGTGTCGTTGATACGGTTGTTTTATTTGGTGTTCTTTTTCTTGTTCCCCTGCTTGATCTCGCCGTCCCCACCAGCACTACAAGTGCACGTATCGATGTGTCTTACAGCTATGTTGTATAACAATCCCTCCGTCCTTGACAAATAGAAACGAGGATGAAAGAGGCTCTCCAACAGAGATACTGCGACGAACACTGGATTTATATCATTGCAAAATGTCAACAGTTTAATTATCATACTAGCTCTTCGCTTACTAAATTTCAATTACTCCTCATCGTGAAAACTCGAGCATTTCAATATGCCTTTTTTTTTGTAAAGCCGCGTTTTTATACAAGGTAAATGCATCGAGCACCAAAGCAAACAAATTACATAATAAATGTATTATGCTCACGAAAAGCTAACAGTGATCTCTCAATCAGTCTCACAGATAATATCAGTACTCTCCCCGTGCGCCGTACCTGCTTGTTGTTCCAACATGAACACGATGATTATCGCCCTTGTCGATAATTGCACGCCATTTCCTCCTCCACGACTTTCTCACGCAAGATGAGGAATGAATTGTTTAAAGATAATCCGGGTAAACAGGCGATTCTATTTGTGAAATCTGAATCATTCCAAAGAAAACGTATCTTTCTTTTCTTTTCTATTCATTTTTCTTTTAGATTTGCTTTTCTTTTTAAACTCCAAGAGTTATCCAACTACAGATTTTACTTAAGGATTATTTAATGGAATCAGACCACGAAAACAACAGAGGATATCATTATGACTCTCAAAGAAATTCTTTAAAGATCAGATTCTCAGTGGTATAAAAATGAGTCGGAAAAGATCATAAAAATGCTGATTTCCAAATATGCACTAACCTAGAAGGAGAGGGAGTAAATCTTCAAGCGATGACAGAATTATAGGACATTGCCAAGTTTAATTTCAGTTTATAATTCGTTTAAAATCATTCAAATAAACGGATAAATCATCCGGCTTTTGCAAACCTCAAGTCTCGCCTGCTCTCTTTATCTCGTAACCCTCGATAGCGTGAAGAGATTGCACGTTGCATGATATCTGGTCGTGTCAGGTAGGTCAATGCTCACTCGTTTTATTGAAGGGTTGTCAGCAAAACCCTCCAGACTCTGACTTGCTCCGGTTTACATCGTGGTCTCAGACGAATCTTGTTGAAGCTATTATAATTGAGATATTTTTTTCAAATTTCATTTCTTGAAGTAATTTTTGTATGTTTGTTTTCTTCTGCCTGACTATTTTAAGATGCCCAGGTTTAGCTAATATAATAGAAACCAAAATTAGAAACACAACACTGTATGTTATTATTTGTCTTACACTTATTTGCTCTAAGATTAAAGAAAGAGGAAAAGGTTTCCAAATTGGAAAACGAAATGGATGGTAATGGAAAACACAGGCAGAAGGAAACAATTTTTTTTAGCAATTGAAAAACAGAGAAAGGAATAACAAAGAGAGCGTCAAAACATCCTCTTCCTGCGTTTTCGAAGGAGAACAATTTGTTTTTCCCCGACAAATCGTTACTTACACTACAGTCTACACTACGGCCTTATCTTCGCCGCCCCCCCCCCCCCCAACCACCACCACGTTTCTCTCTCTTTCTCTCTCTCTCTCTCTTTCCCCCCCCCCTCTCTCTGTTTCTCTTACCATTCTCTCTATTTCTTTCTTAATTCTCTTAATCTCTTCCTCTCTTTATCTCTCTCTCTCTTTCTCTCTCTCTCTCTCTCTCTCTCTCTCTCTTCTTTCTAAATTATCTTACTCTCTTACTTCCTCTTCCTATCTTTATTCTCTAATCTCTCTTCCTCTTTCTCTCTGATTTCTTTTTTCCCTCTCGTCTCCTCTTTCCTTTTATCATTCTCTCTCTCCCCCTCTCCCTCTTCCCCTCTGTATCCCTCATTGGCTTTATTTCTCTACCCCCACTCCGCCCCGCCCCTGTCACCTCCAGGAACCGCAACAATACATCTTTGGCGTTTCTTCCCTTTGTGCCTTCGCATCGCTGGAACAATCAAGACACAGAAATAACACGCGCGGGGAGCGATAAAACACAAAGGTCGCAATGGACCACTAGCGACAGATCAATCTTCATCAAAACTTTACCGACACCAATCGATCTCTACCAACGATTTCCTAACTCTAATTCCATCGATTCTGCCCTCTGCCACGCTGTCTATTGTTGTTCTGCATCCTTGGAGAGACATCGATTCTGTTCTTTGGCAGGAAAAGATTTGAGCGGGACAAAACATGACCTGAGCCGAAAAATATAAAGTAAATTATGTTTGATCATATTTTGTCAATAATCTATACGATAACATAGCACTGATTGAGGCTATCTAATCATGGCTCTGCTTCATATCCGACTTTTTCTGTGTTTTAATGCTTTTGTATATTTGCAACAATTCAGTATTTCTACCAACAGTGGGTAAAGTAGTGTAGCTCTAGCAAAAACCATAAATGAGTGTTCCTTTTATAATCTTTGGTTCTTCCGTGTAGCTATTTGCGATTTTTTTTTTTAACTACGCGTATTACCATTACTAATAACGTACAGCGGCTGCGCCGGTGAAGACCTAAGTTGTGATGTGTAGAATCTGTTAGAACTTTAAGCAATGGGAAAGGCAATAGTCACCATGCGTCAAACGAGTGCGTGATCTGAGACAATGGATACTTTACTTAAAATATACTATCACAATAAGAGACATAGAAGTATGATAGTTCCAGCTGTCCCTCTGGTTACATATCTATTCATCTCCCTACATATCTATCTATCTATCTATCTATCTATCTATCCATCTATCTAACTATCCATCTTTCTCTCAATCTATCTATTATACATCTAACTATCTGTCTATCCATCTATCTAAAATGCGCGTTGTGTATGTATATGTGTGTGTTTATCATGTTTCTATTTCCTGCCAGTGAGAAAAAATTCCCGGGAAGAACTAATATATTATTCTGTTGCTTGGACGATAAGTTCTGGGAGCAATGTACAAGCCTCATCGACAAAACAAAAGCCCCACCAAGTGTAACTATTTGACTTTGATGTCATAAGAAAATAAATAGGATGATCAAAAAGGAGGGGGGTGGAGTGGAGGCTGCCGAGACTTCTAAGACGTAAAGATAATTTATATGAGCGTTTAAGGAATTGAAATACTTTGTCTGTCCGCATTCTTCTCGACCTTTTCTTTCTCACCCCCCCCCCCCCCCCCCTTTTTTTGGGGGGGGGGGGGGGGGTTACATTTTTAGAGCCGGTTTAACATCCCCTTGGCGTTGAAAAAAAAAAAATTAATCCCGTAAAGAGCTGTTTGGGTTACCTTCAAGCCGTTCTTTATAGATCTAAAGAAAAAAGTGTGGAACAAATTATACGCTTTACTATTGTCTAATTATTAATCTTTTCCTGGACCTCCGGGATATAAATATACGCTGGTGATTTGATTAGACAATTTAGCGCGGCCTCCGAGCAATCTGAAGCCAATTAAAATCAAGAAGAAGAAAAACCGATAGCCTTCGGGCGAATCGACGTAAAAATCAATGGCGGTTTTCTCTTCCTCTAATTTTTAGACTTTCACACCGCGGGCTACTTTATTGGATCTTGGGAGCAATTGAGAGGTAGGATGAATGAGGGAAGAGTGATAAAGAGTGAAGGAGAGAGAGAAGGGTAGTCATAAAAAGACAAACAGGGAGGGATAGAGAGGATTAAAAGGACAAACACACAGACAAACAAAGGGAGAGAAGGAGGGAGAGACAAAAAGACAAACACAGACAGATAGAAAGAAAGACAAAGAGACAGACGGCAACAGTGAAAAGGAGGGAACGAAAGAGTGAGAGTGAGAAAATATCTTGTATACCTATTCAAGTTTGGCAAACATAGAGGACAACGTACGGTTTGGTAGACCATTTCATAAGTGCTACATCATTGTTCCAGACGTTACAAGTAACCAACGCCAAAAAAAGACAAGCATTAAAAAAAACAGTTAGTTTTGAAGCGTTCGTAGCACTATAAGTCATTTGAGAGGTGAGCCATTTCTAACTTTGCCTGTCAGGGCAATCAGCGCTGAGAGGGACACAGAATGCCAGTAACGACAGAGAGAGAGAGAGAGAGAGAGAGAGAGAGAGAGAGAGAGAGAGAGAAAGAGTGAGAGAGAAGGAGATGCTCGTTCAACGTGAGAATCCCCTTCCGACGCGGAAGGGTAAAATAAATCTAAGAGTTCTGGCGTGTCTCAAAGAATAACTTGACAATACGACTACCACAAAGAAAATTTTAAACAACCAAGGCAAGCTGATGGACTTGGTGGGACGTTAAAAATTTTGTCAATATTTATTTGAGTCAATACTTTCGTCCTTCAAAGCCACCGGTGTTGGAATGCACTAGAAAAGTGCAGTCTTACACTCCACTTAACGTTGTACTCGTTATAATTGTCAGCCATTCTCAGATTAACTCACCAAACAGTAGACTGACCGGGAGAGTTAATAACTGCGAAATATTCATGTTCTGTATTTGCGCTGTTATGGAGTGAGGCATTTAGTGGAGTGTAATACTTTATTTGATTGGTGCATTCAAGGAAACTGGGGGGAAAATTGCACTCAGTCCATGCTGCGAAACATTGAGCCAAATTAAAATTTGCCCCAAAGCAAGCGGATGTCGGTTCATTTCCGGCGTCTACGCGTTTGCCTTAAGCGACTTCAACCAGTGTGTGGGTGTCTTTTTATCGGGTCCTCTTAAAAATCGACTCGCACGAAGTTGAGTTTATAAGGTTCACGGGCATGCCATTGCAGAGATGGCCCTTGGAGAACGCCTGTAGGAATATAGGAGATGGGGAATAAAGGATTCAATCAGTTTTATTAAAATATCATCATGTATTTTAAATATTAGCAATGCTGTCCGGTTATGTTGACCTAATAACATGTCACTGTGATCACAAATAGGAAGAAACTAACATTTCTCTACAAGTCTTTTTTTTTGGGAGGGGAGGGGCGCATAAGATACGATGCCGAGAAGGAATTTTAGCTCACGTTGAAGTAGATTTTTACTTGGACTCACACATCCTGAGATTATACTAAACGAATCTTTAATGAGACCTAATTAAACGATCGTCATTGATTTCAAATCCATCAAATTTCCCCTATTTTAAAAAATCATTTGTACCAACTGTCAGCTACAACCTCGACAATGGGCAACGGTTTTTCCTCCTAAATCTCAACCAGCAACTATATTAATAATTAATCCCTAAGGAAGCTTACGTTCCACGTGAGACGAATTTTTATAACCCATAAAGCTCACGTCCCCACCCCACCCCCAACACACACACCCACACCCACACACCCATACCCACACACCCATACACCCACACATACAATATTGTCCCAAAAGTAAGTAAGACTGTTAAAGAAGCCAAAATATTAAGTTAAGTTAATAAACTTGAATCCATTGTCAGTGACCAAACACATGTAAACGTAAATGAGCTGTGATCTTTCAGCTTACGTAGAACCTAAGCTACTGTGGTGATTATTGATACATCCCCTGGGTCAAACTGCAGTCCTGTGAGCCAGAAGTGATTCGTAAATCAGTTTCATCTGACACTTGCTGTCTACTGGAGAGCGAAGAAAATAAAGTGGTAAATCAGGAATGATGTGAATTAATAATTCAGTCAGTCAAGCAATCGAGTTGGTCTACTGCCCAGGGACAATTATGAATGGGTTCTGAAGATTATCTTTATGTTCTGTGAAAAAAAGAGAAAGAATGGGAGACGGAGAAGAAAAGAAGATCAACAGTAAGAAGGAAAGAGGGGAAGAGGAAGTAAATGGTACAGTTAAAATAAAGACAGAAAAGCAGAGAGAAAAGAAGAAAGAAAGATTGAAACGTAAGAAAGAAGTAATGAAAAAAGGGAAAGACCGAAATGAATGACTGAAAGAATAGAAGGAAACAAAAAAAGAAGGAAATAAGGAAAAGAAATACAAAATAGAACGAAAGAACAGTGTAATTGAGAGAAGGCATATTTTACAAGAGCCAGACAAAAGCGATAACTCTCAGAGGTGCACCCTGGATGTGTAAAAGACAATTATTGTCAACTCGAGTTGATTTATCCATGCTGCTATACTCCCTCTAGCATACAAACAAGCAAACAGAAGGACATACTGACAGATAGAAGGAAGACGAAGAAGCAGACATATAGAGGAAAGGAAAGGAAAATATCCAATGAATTGGACTAGAACATAATAAATTATATTATTATACTGAAAGAATTCACAAACAATGAGACAGGGGGACATGCTGACATGCAATGAACTTTTCTAAAAATAGAATAAGTCATATTATTATAATATACTGAAAGAATTCACGGCAAAATATGTCCGGCTAAAATAACACAAACAGAACTGGCTCCTCAATTGATTTGCTTACCAGTTTTACGTCCCCTGCAATACTGTAAGGTTATTTAAGATACGGGCTACTTCGACCCTGCATCTCGGGACCAACCCGGGCTGAAGGGAAAATCTCAGCAGAAAAAATACGTAGAATGACCGCACGCGGGATGGAGCTCGTGTCTTCCGCATGATAGGCGAAGAGCCTAACGATATAACATCACAGCGCCGGTGGCTCCTCTATGAATATGTTACTTCTAATTCGTTTCAAACCAAATACTTTGTTAAATTTAGAGAGGGAGAAAACCCTCAAGTAAAACCATTGTGTAAGCCATCAAATCGTGACTCGAGGCAGAATCAGGTTTCATGAAACTCGCGTTGTGTCAACAGGAGACAGACCCTTAGTGAGAGAGGGAGAGGGGGAGGGGAGAGAATGAGTGAGAGAAATGAAAGACAGAGATAAAGAATGTGATAGAGCGAGTAAGAGGGAGACAGGAGGGGAAAAAGGAAGAAAAGAGAGAAATTGAGAAGGGGAAAGAGAGAGAGAGAGAGAGAGAGAGAGAGAGAGAGAGAGAGAGAGAGAGAGAGAGAAGGCACACAGACAGGGAATCGCCACTCCATCGAGATCTGCCGACACAGTAGAGACCCAAGGCGTATTCATTGATCAAAGATCGGAGGGAGGGGGGGGGGAGGGGGTATCAAAATTGGGGACACTGTGAAGGCAAGAGAGACAGGGGATGTGGGAGAGAAGGGGAAAGACTTCTTTTTTTTTATGGAAAAAGCATTGGGTAGGAATGGGTAGTGGGTGGGCATCCATATGATGAAAGACAGATACAGGGGACCAAGTGCTAGCCTAGTGCTAAGATTGATCTAGAATTGAGAGCTTGATGCTGAGATCTGGGGAATTGGGTTGGGTGAGTTCTAGGTAAGGTGGAACAGAGTGGTTAATATGTGTGTTTCTGGTGGGGGGGGGGGTGATCATTGAAAAGGGGAGATAAAATAAGATAATAGAAGACAGCATTATGACAAAATTAATGGCAGTTGGGATGAAATTGAACAAACATGTGTTGATAAATTTCAGTTTCTCTATAACTGGTTCTCTCTGTCTTCCATATAGGCATTTTGTATTTTATTCACTTATTGTATACATTATCTGCGTATGTAAGTCTATTTTACCTTCTCATTTCTTTCTCATAGTTCTTTCTCTCCAGAACCCACGCCCATTCATCGTATTGTTTCTATTTGTTTTGGATTCCACTTTTTGCTTTGCTTTTCTCAACCTCATAACGCTATAAGATTTCATACAAGGCGAGCTTTCTATCATCACTCTTTCCATCTGGAAAAGGATGAAGTATGAGGAGTGTCCTCTCGTGTTGTGTTATTTGGGCCCATGTGAGCGTGAAAACCCCAATTTTAACATCCCCCCTGTTTGTACGGATCTGCTCAGGCGGCATGAATATGCCAGAACATTTCTGTGACTCGTCTTTTCTGAAACTCGAAACAAACTTTATCTCTGACCTTGTCTCTATATACATAATATCTCTCCCTTCCTTTCTCTTACCCTTCATACCTTTCTTCCTCAGTCTTCATCTTCCTCTCTCTCTCTCTCTCTCTCTCTCTCTCTCTCTCTCTCTTCCCTTCCCATCCTTTCTCTCTCTCTCTGTTTTTCTCTCTTGTAACCCTCACTAACTGACCAACTTTTTTCCTCTTCCTTTCTTTCTGCTCACATACCTTTCTGATTATTTTACTCTCTCTCTCTCTCTCTCTCTTTATCTCCCTGTACCTTCACTCTCTCTCTCTCTCTCTCACACACACACACACACATACACACACACACGCACACACACTACCTCTCTCTTTCTTGCTCTCGCAAATTCAATTATTCTTTTTCAATTTCTTTCAAGCACTATCCCTCTTTCACTCTCTGACTCTTTCTCTCCCTCTATCCACCTTTCTCTCTCTATCACTGCCAATGTCATTCACTCGCTCGCTCTTTCTCTCTCTCTTTCTCTCTCTATCGCTGCCTCTCTCTCTCTCTCTCTCTCTCTCTCCTCTTAAGTCAGAAAAAGCCCGTGTCACGATCGGCTCTCGGCCTATCAAACCTTTGCCTTCCAAGGCGAGAGCCTTTATCGATCTACATGCATATAAAAAATGAACAATTATTCAGAGGCTAGTGAGTAGTTGAGTGGATGATTGAATAATTCAATGAGTAAGTGGGGGTGGACGGGTACAGAATGAGAGAAAGAGTGAGTAAACGAGTGAGTTGGGGTGGATGGCTACAGAATGAGTGGGAGAGCGAGTGAGAGAGTGAGTGAGTGAGTGAGTGGGTTAGTCAGTCAGTCAGTCAGTCAGTACGTTGGTGAGTGAGTGAGTGAGTGAGTGATTGAGTGGGTGATTGAGTGAGTGAGTGAGGAAGTGAGTGAGTGAGTAAGAGGGGGAGTGAGTGAAGAACAAATGCATGAGTGAATGAAGAATGAATGAATGAGTGAAGAGGGAATGAATGAGTGAGTGAAGAATGAATGAATGAGTGAGTGAAAAGTGAATGAATGAGTGAACAAATAATAAGATCAAAGTCTGAGATGGATTGAGAATGAGAAAGAGGGAAAGAGAGACAGAAACAGAGAGAGAGAAAGAGAGAGAGAGAGAGAGAGAAAGAGAGAGAGAGAGAGAAAGAAAGGGAGGAAAATCAGTCAAATGAAAGAAGAATCCTCCCAGGAAGGCAAAGGGGAATGAGAGGGGGCAGAAAGTCAAGACGAGTGAAAAGTTCCATCTCTATCCTACTCTATCCCTCTCTGCACGCACAGGGCTCCGTATGAATATTCATGAGAGACTGGCGACACAGCCCTGCTTTCCGGTCACAGTTTCTAGCGAGCCTAACACTTGTACGTGTCTTGGTCGGCAGCCATTCCATTTGAAATTGTTGGGATGTTCCCCATCATACCCTTCGTTGTCACTGTCCTCAATTTTTATGTCGTGTTCATAAAGAGATCAATCAAAATTACAACAACAACAAAAACAAAAACAAAAGCATAGCTTGAAAAGCAGAGAAGAAGAAAAGTGTGTCAGCAGATTCCGGACCCAGCTAGAAACATTACAGAGGGTGAGAGACAGAAAGAAAGAGAGGCATATGGAGAACCGGGGAAGGATAATAGATAGGCAGGGGAAGAAATAAAGAAAGACAGAAAGCAAGAATGAATGCAAGAAAGAAAGACTGAAAGAAAGAAAGATAGATATATAGACAGAGAGAGAGAGATGAGAACCGGTGATATGTTTCCTGGACCAAGGTCTGTATGAATAGGAGTAAGAGATAGAAACACAGAGAGAGAGAGAGAGAGAGAGAGAGAAAGAAAGAAAAGAGACAGGAGTCGGGAAGGGATTTATCCTGTCTTCAGAATAGGGGAATGCAAAAAGACTGCTTTTTACATACATGTACTTTGTTAAAGTAAAGGTGAGCACTTATCTAGCTGATATTCTTGCATTGATTTGATCGACGCGGAAAAGATGGCATGGGCTGATCCAAACCTTCAGAATAACAGTTTCCATTCAAAAAAGAAATTACACAAACACACTGGAACATTATCATCTTCAAAACAAGAAAATTTGACTGATATGAAATTATCTTATTTAAAAAAACAGAAAGGAAAATCTTTGCAATTTTGTCAGTGCAAAACATGACACCGCCCCGTCTGAAATGTGAGCCAAATTTCGCATGTTTCTTATCAAAGTTCCGTGTTCAGTGACATCTTGCTACCTCAAGCAGGCATAACTGCGACTCTCTCAGGATGCTAATTTGAAGCAATCGTCTTGAAATGGAGGGGAAGCGTGCTGTTTGAGATGGCGTGTTATAATAGGTCGGGGGGAGAAAATTAGATGGCGCAATGACATGGTTGACATTTTAAGGTTTTACAACTTTACAACTTTACTCCTGGGGAGGCTTTGTCACGCTTTCAAATGTACGTCTGCGGGAAATATACTTTTGGAAGCAGTGTTCTAGTAGAATCTAGTGATTTTAAATTTGCGTTATTCTTTCTATTTTGATTTTATCATTTCATACATTCATCAGCTCTATTAGATCTTTCAATTACTGTTTTCATTTAACTATAATCATTTATTGTTCAAGCAGTGATCTTTCTCTCATAATGCATAATTTTATCAAATTCATACGTTCACTTCCTGTTCTATTCATTCTTTCATTAGTTTATTCATGAATCCGTTTATTCAAGTAGTGCCCAAAGGATTACGTTATCTTTTCTTACATATTTTATATTAAAAATTCACACGTTCCTCCTATCTATTCATTTATTTATTAATTCATTTATGCACGTAGCTCTTTCTTCATTCAAACTCTGGGGTTCTTAACATCACAAACACGATGCCAGATAATAAAGATTCGTCCGGATTTGCCCACCCAAACACGCACACAAACACATGATCACATACCAACAAATCAACAGTTCGCCCCCCCCCCCCCCTCCCAAACCCCCACCCTTCCCATCGCAGGAGTCATCCCTAGAGATTACCAAAGACCGAAGGAAATAATTAAACATCTGAAAACTGAAACCAAATCCCAACTCCCTTCATAATCTAGCTTGCGATTTTTTTTAACGAGATTGCAATACTTAGAAAGGGGGTCAATAGCTTAATATTGTTACGTAAAATGGATGAAATCCCAGAATCGCAAGTTTGGGTCTCGGCACGCAAGATCCGAGATTAAAGTATTATCAAGTTTCGTTTATTTAATTAGGCAAGCCTTCAGGGGGAGAGAGAGAGAGAGAGAGAGAGAAAGAGAGAGAGAGAGAGAGAGAGAGAGAGAGAGAGAGAGAGAGAGAGAG
>JAUKPP010256006.1:0-12242 GCA_032273245.1 Phyllaplysia taylori
GGGGGGGGTACACCAAAACAATACCATGAATGTTCCATCTCCACTAGACTAGTTAAGTGTGATAATCCCTTCATAATGAAACAATTTCAATCAACGAATTAGCAATAAACACAGTAACGTTAGTTGCCTCCTGACAAAACTGAAAATCATTACCTTGTCTGTGGTGTTGGTCAGTTTGATAAATTTGCCGTCTGTGTCAACGTCACTGATGTCCACCCCACAAGAAGAACTGGCTGACCGAGAGAAGCCGCTGGAGGACGTGCGCTGTGTGTACTCCTCTACTGCCTGGCCAATATCCATCCTTTTGCGTTTCCTGCCTCCACTTGACGATGATGATGAAGCAGTGGTCATTGAACGCTGCTCTGAAATGTTCAGCCTGTGGACGCAGGAAAAAATGTTTATGAGATTGATGTCACAAGCAAAAAAAGTGAATGGGGTTAAGTCCAGCTCTTACAGAACTAACTAACGAGCACCTATTAACAAAACTTGCTTAAGCAAATAACAATAATTTAAAAAATTTGTTTGGGGTTTTGCAACTTTATTGACACGATAAGGTCATTTCAATGCCGAGAAACATTTTAAATTCTCTTTAGGGGAATTTCATTAAAAGGCTAAAAATTGCTACAGTATTTTCATTTGAAAAGATTAATTATTTACAATTTAGATTAGTAAATTATGTGAATATCATTCATGAGGTCTATCTGTTTACTACGGGCAGAGGGTATCTGTAGCCAGCCTGTTTCCTACAAGTAGAGGGTATCTGTGGCCAAGCCGCAAAGTGCCCACCACAGATGAGGTCGCAAATGTTCCAATGGAGCCTCTTACATAAATTCAATGTTGCAAAGGTAGTTGAACTATGATCAAACCAAATCAATCACCTGGTCTCCTCAGACTCCAGAAGCTTGCGGTATGCCTCAATCTCCCTGTCAAGCTTGATCTTGATCTCTAGAAGGGCAGCATATTCCATTTCAAGATTTTCCACCTGGATGCGCAGGCGTGAGATTTCCTCATCGCGCTCTTTCATTCTCAGTCGGAATTCATCCCGCTCTCTTGCCAGCTGCTTGTCCAGATCTCTCACCCGCAGATCAAGACCTGCATTCTGAATTCACATAAAGAGAAAGACTGAAGTTACACTGCTGGTTTGGACACAAAAAAACTTACAAACAGCTGTGAACAAATTTATTTTGGTATTTTAGTCAATCTTAAAAACTTGATATCTTCAAATGAAAATCCTGCATGGCACAATTGGAGACATCAAAATTTCATTTTTCACCATCCAGTGGACTCAGTCTCAATTAGGAGTCAAAGCTGATGCAAATGACAAAAAACCCTGCAACTAGCACCTAATCACAAAAAACTGCATACTTATTTATTTGGCAATCTTTGACCCCTGGTCTCAATTTAGCTTTTTGCAATGGCCTTTCTTTACAAGCAAAACTGCAAAATTCAACAATGATCAGAAAATACACTGATTAAAAAATTCTGGAAGGGAGGGCTAATTGTTTACCTCAGATTTTAGTCTTCCGATCTCAGCAGTGAGGTCATCCACACTTCTGCGAGCCAGCATCAGTTCCTCCCATGCTGAGCTTGACGACTGGCTGTTGCGCTCAAGCTGGTTCCTCAGATCTTCAACCTTAAAATAATAGGGGGGGAAAAAGGGTAAAAGGCGATAAGCAGTGGCAGTGTTTGATATGCCAAGCTATTCAGTCTATTGTCTCATATTTTCAGGGTGCAAGAAATTATACAGAAACTCAGAAAAACTGTTCAATCCCTTGCTGTAGTGGTAATGTAGTAGGAATGCCTGAGTATAAAAAAGACAATAACAAAAAAATACAACAAAAGACTGTGTAGTATCACATTATGCTAATGCTACAGTGTTCATACCACATTTCCAAGAAACCAGCAAATCAACCCTGCCGCCACTGGAAGCTCATGTTGAGATTTAATCAATAAAACTTCTTGACAAATGATTCTCAAGGAGGCAAGAGAAAAAAAAGAACATAACTTGGAATGCTATACAATGAACTGCAAGATATGAATTTGTTAAAGGTTAACGGTAGTTTTTTCTCTCTTCATTCCTGTCATACTGCCTCTGTTACAAAGATTCTTTATGTTTGGGCTGGTTTGCATTTTTATTATCAAACCACAAAAAGTTCATTCAATTCTCAAGGAAAAGTGAAAAATGAAAGAAAAGTTATCTGCTTTGAATGCTGTTTCTCGTTTCTTGTTTTTCCCTAACCCACGCAATGACTTAAGACTAGGCTTCGCAACATATGAGCTGCCATGAAAGCACTGAAACTTGGGAATCTTCTCTTGGTTCTCACTATATTACAAAACTGAAATTGCCAACCAACATATAAGTATTGAATCCAGCCTCTACTTTTGACAAATTGAATTCAGTTGGACAGAAGAGCTGTGGCTCAGGCTTCTAAATCCAGACACCTTGTTCCTTTCTTTCAACGTTTCAGAAAATGACGGGAAGAAATTTCTTGATGCAATGGAATTTTGGAAACTAAAAAATTAGGCAACTGGAGCGAAATATTTCCTAGATATTTTTGTAGAACCTGAACCAGTGAATAACAATCTCATGGCAAAACAACTAAATCTTTAAATAAAACAGAAGTCTTTTCATACGGTAGAGAGACAATTTATTTGTACAGTATTCTGTAAACTTTTTAAAAAAATTGGTATCCCGAAAGAATTCTATTGAGCACCTGTAAATCTGGACATGACACAGCGTACAGAAATGCCACAATTGAGGAAGAGACCATACCTTGCTCTCATACAGGGTTTCCAGCTCCACCTTGACCGACTGCAGGTCGTAGTCATGCTGGGCACGAATTTCATGAAGAGCATCTTGAAGTCTTGCTTCATACTCCTGCTCAATTTTGCCATCTACTTCTTCCATTTGTGTGGTGGTGCGGATGCGAGATTCTTCCAACTCCTGCAATGAGAAAAGTACTAAATCAGCACTTGATAAAATTGACAAAAACAATAGCTTGAAATGACCATAAAAAGGTGGGAAATGAAAATGTAATGAAAGAGAATATTGTCAACCCCGCTGTCCTGGTAGTTGTCAGAACTAGCCTCAGCTTCCACATGTAGACTACATGAAACCTGTTGGTAATTATGGGCATGGAATTATTGGAATTTTCAGTGACTATTAGGCATTCCACCACAGAAATGAAATCTGTACTATCATGTGAGTGAACAAGACTGCATGAATGTAAACGTTTTCACATCATCCAACCCATATAAGCACGGGTAATAAGGAAATTTGACCTTTTCAAAGGTACCAGTCACACCCAAAGGATGTTTTGTCTCATGAGAGACAGAAATACTTTCTGCACCTTCTCTTTTTGAAATACTTGATGTTTGTTGCATATGGGATATCTTCCCTTATATAATACACAAAAATATATAAAATAATCAATCATCTTTAAATTTTTTGTTTCTAACTTTGCCTCTATGATTCCAACAAAATAATGCAAGACAAGGTTGGGGGTGTCTGTGTACCTGTTCATAAACTTGGCTCTTGAAGTGCAAGTCCTCCTTGAGGGTCTTTACTCTGTTCTGGAGGTCCACACGGAGCAGTGTCTCTTCCTCCAGTTGTTTTTTGGCGGCAGCCAGCTGCTGTTCCAGTCTAGCCAGCTCAGCTTTCAGGTTCTGAAATATCGCAGATAATACAAAATTCAAACATGGACTGACACGGTTTATGTTGAGTGCTATATATGACTAAATCATGAGATACTTTTGCATTGTTTACTTTCCGGAATGTGTTACTAAACTAGAGATAATGTGTAGAGAGTTACACAATAAAATAAAAGGATTGATAATGATCTGCAAAAGTAAGAGAAAAAAGTAAATAAATGTGTCTATAATTAGATAAATCAGTCAAATTTTATCTTACGTAAGAAGAGTGAGACTTGTGGCGGTTGCATGTTGCTATCACCTCTCCCCCCCCCCCTCCCCCCCCCCTTTACCCTCCGGTGGCAGTTGCCTAGTCACATCACTTAATTGAGCTAGCCTGAATTATTGATCAGGTCCTACTAAGGCATTACAGTACAGCCCTAGATATAGAATGCACAGGCCTGAAGATGAGGTGGCCTCATGCAATATTTCAATTAGCTTAAAAGCTAGGCTAATCAACTCAGATGAAAAACACGGGGATATCATTTACCCAAAGGCAGAATACACTTGTGAAAACGTATCTCTGGAAAATATTTTGAAAATTGACCTTCATGTCTCTGACATCAAAGTTCTCAGCAAAAAATAAACAACTGCCTGAACTTGCTTTTCCAATGAAAATGAAAATGGAATATCTACTCCACCTCAACCAATAACTAAAAAAATATAAGTAAGGTGTAATACATGTTCTTAATTTCATAACTTATCCTTTTCAATTTTGTAGAGAATAAAGAGGCAATAAATCCTCCTACAACAAAGTAATCACCCCATTCTCTTTCTCCAAGTCCCGGGCATTGAATTCTGCCAACTGCCTTTCCAAGACCTGGACACGTCGTTCATAGGCATTTGCATCACGATCTCTCTTGTTGTATCTGTGTGGGAAAAAAAATACAATACACTTATAGGCCTATAGTCTACGTTTGTATTAAATCAGAATTTTCTTCAGGTGTTGGGCATTCTTCTTTTCTGAGGACAGTGCAACATTGACATGCTATAACATGTTTTTGTGGGAATAAATAACAGTGGGTATTGATATCTGTAACAGATTGCTTGCAAGTTATTTTCAACACTACAACAGAGGCCAGTATACATGGTCAAATATATCAAAGGCAAGGTAGATGACAAACAGGCTAAACAAACAGTCCACTCAACACCAGTGTGAATGTCCCCTTCATCAAGCTATCACTGACCGCTATCACTATCACAAGAGCAATAAATCACAGTGATGTGGTCAATTGATGACCTGCCCAAACCAACAAGGGCTATTACTACCCCTTATCATCCACTCCTGGCTCAGGAATGAGGCCAATACAGGTAGAGCTATTTACCCTGTCGACTTGATTCAAGAGGTTTTCATGAGAACCCAAGACAAACAATGAGTAATTAAGCAACCAGACTGTCCAAAACAAGAGCCCTCTCTTAAAATACTATGAAAACCATAAAAAAAAGTATTCATGTCACAGCCTTTGACTTATCAGTGAAAAGCAACACTATCTTCACAAACATTGACCAATCCCAGTATTTATTCATAAAGGTAGACTGACTTGAATTCTTAATAGAATATTTTTTTTTTTTTAAATTTTTAAATGCACGGCAAAGGTTGAATACAAAGCCTATATGCCAAACTCTAAAAATATTTATGACTATACTTCCTTCTGTAAATTCAATTTAAAAGATCACACAAGATTAAACACTTGAAGTTGATCTAGGTTAACCACCCTTTAGCTTTTGGCCATCGCCTTGTAGGCTATATCTTATCACAGGATCTTGAGATCTGGCACAGGCCACAAATCTTCGCTGTTTACAATTTACAGCCCCACTTTTATGACATATGTGAGCGGAATGCAGGCTCAAACAGCCTTGCTACAAATAACTTAAGGTGGGTCAATGGCCCAAGTAGCATTCTTTAAAGTTTAGCTGGCTCTAAGTGCAGTGTGTGAGCATTTGTTACTGAGCTTCTGCACTTATGAGCTAATAATTTTCTTTCTTTACACCTGATAGCTTATAAAATCCTCTAGTCTTATTACGGTGAGGGAGTAAAGAAAAATTATGAATTACTTGGTACAGTAGGCCTCTATACTCTACAGCAGTGGTTCCCAAACTGTGGGTCGCGACCCCCAAGGGGGTCGCCACGGCAATCTCGGGGGGTCGCGAAGGGTCCATGATTTTATTAATTTTAGCCTAAAACTGACAGGTTCACGATATTATTTTGATTTTGGGGGGTCGCCGGTCGTTTTGGTTAACAAAAGTGGGTCGCGGAATGAAAAAGTTTGAGAACCGCTGCTCTACAGGGTAGACTTAGTCTCCCATAACCATCGTCCAGACACAGAAAATCATACTACACAAGTCAAGTCACCTTTATGGACACGACACTGTCACTATTGCCTACCATGTACAAGGGGGGAAAAATTAATAAAAAACATACTTCAAGAACGGCTCTGGAAACAAAAAACACACCCCAAGGGAAAGTTCAACATTGGTAACATCTTAAAATATGTCCTGATCAATCTGTTTATCTAACAATTTTGTTTGTTCATTTGCTTTATCGAAATACCACCGTAGATACCTTGTTTACAGCCTTGAATTCACTCCTCCATTCAACCAGGTCTCAGGTTGCCTATGACATCAGAATTATTTCATTTACAGAATTTTTTTAGTGACTTTACTTTAGCCTACATATTCTTTCACTTGATGTCCAATTCTGGAGAGTCAGTGAATTGTTGGGCACTTGTTAAGTCTTATTGTGAGAAGGCCTACTTAATAATTTCTTTAAAATTTATAGTAACTAAGCCCCTATCTATATTAGTATTAGCAGACAAATTTTGAGCTGTGTGGCTATAACTTGTAACTATGTTACTTGTGAAAGTAAGTAAGGGGGTAGATTTATAGTAGAGAAAAAAACTGAATAGGCCTAATGTTTGTGAGAATACTAATACTGTGACTATGTGTGAATTGAATTGTTGCTACTGTGTTTTAGCACATTTGAGAAGCCATAGGAACACACATGGTTTGACACTAGGCTACATTTATGAAGCATGATTGTAATTGTTGGGTGCCTGAGGAAAAAAACATCCTGGCATCAGGAGTAGACCTAGATCTAGAAGATCTAAGCCTACATCTTGACAATAATGACATACACTATAACGACTAGGCCTAGGCTATACTAGGCTATAAGTTGAGACAACTGTAAAACAAGTTGTACAACTGCGAGTAGACCTAAGTAAAATGTAGATCTAGATCTATGCCAAAACTGAGTAAAGTAAATACACATATATGTAAAGTGCTAGATATAGTTTTAGTCTATTTTTTTGGTTTGGTTTGGGCTTAACGTCCCTTGCAACATTGTAAGGTCATTTAAGGGACGGGCGACTTCAACCCTGCCTGTCAGGGCCAACCCGGGCTGAGAGGGACCTTGTCCCAGCAGAAAAACGGAGGTATATATACTCGATCAAACAAACTGCCCCACGTGCGCCTCGAACTCACGTCCTCTGCGTGATAGGCGAAGCACCTGGCCATTACACCATAGACGCCGGTTAGTCTATTTTTGAGTCCCAATCCTGATACTTAGATCTAGGCCCAATGGACACGAATCATTCAGTCCCAGTCT
The DNA here is from genome assembly GCA_032273245.1 of Phyllaplysia taylori. Taxonomy (NCBI): domain Eukaryota; kingdom Metazoa; phylum Mollusca; class Gastropoda; order Aplysiida; family Aplysiidae; genus Phyllaplysia; species Phyllaplysia taylori. Next base: position 7,295 of record JAUKPP010256006.1, read on the forward strand.
GTCTTTAAGTCTACTACTAGAGTCTAGATTTTAGAACTAATCTAAGCCGGATCCAAGCAGTCTAACCCTAAATCCTAATTTTACTAACCCTCACTAGCCCTAACCTCGATTTAAACCCTAACCTTATATTATCTGCTAGATCTAATCTAGTCTAGTTGTAACGAGACTTTTGGTCCAATTTACCCGATCTGCTTGGATCCGGCCAGGCCTAGATCTAAATTATTAGAGTCTCGATCTTAATATTCTAAGCCTAAGCCTATTCATACAGATTTGATTAGTATGATGATGTTCTCATATCGCCTATAGTATAGACATAGTAGGCTACTATATATAAGCTACCTAAGATAGGATTATGATTAGCCGTGCCTTGGCCTAGTCTGGCATAGAGGCAGTTGCAGAGGGCTATAGATTTATAGGCTATGGCCTACAAGCCTACAAGCCAAGTCCTCAACGCTTTGAAACACTGTGTGTGTTGTATTCTTATTAATATTAATATTACAAGTAGATCTAGAAGGTGAGGATGATGAGCAATGATTGAATGAATGATGAATGCTAAAATAAAAAGATTGGTTAAGATCCAGCCGAGATCTCAATCAATACTTTTTGGATCTCTAGTCTAAGCCTATAGTCCTATAGATAAACAATAAAACATAGCCTACTAGATCTAGATCTAGATCTAGGCCCTACAATCTACCTGAGCCTGGAATGAATACAAAACAAGAAATCTCTTGCTCCTATCTAAAAATAGACTGGGAGATTGCGTTGAAACACTACTCTTACACTTACTATTCTGAGTAAGCCGACACAAACAGGAAATGAATGTTACTTTTTCGATCTTATTTTATAGACTAGATCAAGCAAAGAGAATTAATAAAATATAGATACATCTATTATTAATACAATTCTACTTAGGTATCCCTCTACTTACTTTGCAAGTAAATCCTCATAATCCGTCTTGTATTTGTTTGCTTCAATTTGTAAGCGGGCCTTTTCTTTTGATGTTTCGTCCAACAATCTGCGAAGCTCAGCAAGTTCGGATTCATACAGTGTTTTCACACTGGTGACTTCCCTCTTTACAATTTCTTCTGTCGAGCGAACTTGCACTGCAAGACGACTGTTCTCTGCTTCTAGGCTTCTTACTTTATCGATGTAAGCGGCAAGACGGTCGTTCAAACCTTGAAGTTCTTCTTGTTCCTGAACTCTTGATAAGCGAGCCGGTGATGGCGGGCGGCCTAATCCTCCAGAACGTCGGCTTTGCGATGAGGTAGAACTGCTGAAGCTTGTACCTGCCTCTTCGGCAGATCCACCACCTCCTGCTGAGGAGCTATAAGTTGTGGTGACTGTCTTCCGTGTCTGCTTCATTGTGATGTAATGACCAGATGATCAAAGCACTTTAGGTGTGTAAGTTTCACGCCTTGTAACACAACTCCGAACTGTACACAACTCTCCCAATGGCCGGTAACGCGGTACAACGCGTGCTCGCGCGTTTTCGGTCATGTGACCACGCACCTTGCCGGTGTTTCTCACTCGGCCTATTCGGCGTATTCGCTTCCGCATGGGCGGCTATGTGTGCCAGTTCTTGGCGTGGGTGGTGGCTGGGCAACCGTGAGCCGTGGAGAGAGAGAGAGAAATACTGTAGTATAAAGAGAGAGAGAGAGAGAGAGAGAGAGATGTTCAGGGCATTCAAATGAGAGGCTTGGCAGAACCACTGAACTGACGAAAAGAGAAAAACCAATTGAGGCCAACCTATTCATATTGACTCTCGAGAGTCGAGTAAACACACTTGTTACAAGTGGGCTACAAGTTGGCAGTTCATGTCGCATGAACAAGCGTAGAACCGGAGAACCAAACTCTACCAAAGGCAATGAGGACGGAATCGAACAAAAAAAAATCATAATACATGTAGGCCCCCTACGTCTTGCAATGCACGTGTACAGTTGTGTGTCATTATCTTACATTTGGTTTTGGTAATGCATTCAGAATGTGAAAGTGTGTTAATTGGTTTGCATTTATAAGTCTTTCTCCCTCTCTCTCTCTCTCATACACCTCTCTCTCTCTCTATCTATCTATCTCTCCCTGCGTGAGAAGATAGAGAGTGAGGGGGTGAGAAAGATACTTCTTCTCACAAACTGAGCTTATACTGATTCATTGTTGCCTTCCAAACATGATGTACAAAATAAGAGGCTCTAACAGGCAGATGATTGAGAATTCGATTCATCAATAAAGAGCTACTGAGTCTGAACATTAACACCCTCTTAATCTTTGAGTGATCATCAACGATTTATTATTTTTTAATGTTTTTTTTATTTTTATCATCGTATTATGATTATAACGGATGACCACACAGTCCTCTCTCAACCATTGGCACACACACACACACACACACACACACACACACACACACACACCTACACACACACTCTCTCTCTCTCTCTCCCACTCCTTCTCCTTCCATCTCCCCCCCCCCCCTCTCTCTCTATCTCTCTCTCTCTCTCTCTCTGTCTCTCTCACACACGCACACAAACTATTGAATAACCGACAAAGTTGCTGTTGCTTGACCCCCTGTGTGCGGAGTCCTGTCGATTTCCCTGGTGCTTTTCGTTTTATGACCGATCACCAACGTCATCAGGTCATGAAGTGGGTGGAAAGGGGGATCCTGACGTGACCAACTGTCCTTAGGTCAGTGGGTGAATGTATAAAGGGTGGTGGTGGGGATTTAACTTCATCATGTTAATAGGTATACAAACATGCACGTCGTAAAAATTAATGCATACAAGAGGTGAGGGATGGATTGGTAGCGTGCAATAACTATATGGCGCCTATATAAATGAATTAATCTACTTCTAACAAATAATAAGCAAAACTACAACAACAAAAAAGCTGGTGCATACATAATATAATATGCAATGAATGAGTTACTCGCAACGAACAATAACCTAAAACGGCGCTTCTGCAAAGTAGTTGTTCTTACAAAGAAAGAACAAACAAAAGGCTACAACTAAGACTTGCATCTAAACGGTCGCTGAGAGTGAAAGAGGGAAAGAGAGAGAGAGAGAGAGAGAGAGAGAGAGAGAGAGGGGGGGGGTCGTTAGGGGGATAAATTTTAAATGATAGAGACACACACACAGAGGACAGGTTACAAACTCCGTGCTTGCAGGCGAAAGACAAGAGTGGTAAGGAGGAAGGGCGAGAAAAGTGATAGGCTGGGGGATGTTTTGCAGGTGCTCGTTGGTGAAGTTACTTAATACATTACATTGTATCACCTTCTGGATAAGGTGTGCCTGGTTCCTGGACATTTGACATCAAAGATGGTGGACTGTCGGTCCATCTGTGTTTGACACCTACAATCAAGGGCAGCGCTTTCCCCTGTGGTAGGACAATCACTGACCGGTTTGTTGTACCAATCAACCGCCCCCCCCCCCCCAACCCTCAATACCTCTGTTGTCTTTTCCAATAGATTCCTGTCGCCAACAAGAACAAACCTCCTTCATCTTACAAGCATGGTAAACGACCTGCAAGATTCCCATATATCGTGGTTACATGTAGGCCTAGGCAATGTAGAGTCTTTCCGTCATTTTGCATTCCAGTATATTTTGGAGTTCGCTTTTTGTTTAACGCCCCATGCAACACTGTACGATCATTTACGAGGCGGGACCTCCGAATTTTACGTCCATCTCCGATAGGACGGAAGTCGAAGCCATGAAAACGCCATGAAAACGCCAAAAAAAAAATCCTGGTGACCTTCCGGGATTCGATCCCCGGACCTTCTCACCTGTAAGAGGGCGTACTACCGCTCGGCCATTGACGCCCCCGCATTCTAGTATTGCAAAAACATAGCGAACTCAAACCAATAGTGTTGACGAGTGTTCTGATTTCTGATTATCGATGCGCCATAAAAACAAAGAAGCAAACAGCAGATCTAGTTTGTTACGGGTTTGGTTTGGTTTTTTTCTAGACGCTTGTCTTTAGCAACGAAGGGGTTAGCCTACCGTAGTTTATTATGGTTCAGTTGAACAGACTTCCGTTTAGTTTAAATCTTCCAAACTTTGGAATAGTTGAGGCCACGGGGGAGGGGAGGGGGTGTAACATGGTCCCATAACACGCTATGTTATTTAAGAAAACGTTAGCTTAACCTCTTTCGCGTGTTAATTGATGCATAAAAACGATTTATTTAAACCACAGATAGGCCTATAGTGGCCAAAACCTCCAGTACCGGTACCAGCAATTGAATCATCCATCCAGCCAGGACTACTCTAATACTTTTAATAACTTTCCTTTCTCAAGCTTTAATTAAGAATAGTTTGCCATGTTAAACGTTGGCACAAACACTGTTTCTCCGGATTTCATGCGTGTTTGTTGTTGCTTTATCGATAATCATTTTAAAGAAAGAGGAACGTGATGGTGGCGGGAATCCACGTGATTTCTGTTTGAGCACTTTGCTCGATTCCTTTACGTTACGATTCTCCCCTCCCCCCCCCCCCCTCTCTCTCTCTCTCTCTCTCTCTCCCCTTCTCAGTCCGTGCCTCTGAACCCAATCAGGATTACACATCGTAGGCATGATTGCTTTACCAGCATCGTAGCGATTAGGGAGGTGTGCTCACGATAACCCCCAGACTCGATCCATCCAGACACGAATTATCCCAACTCGAATGCCTGATGGCGTGTGCATGTCACGTCTCTGGTCACAAATTTGCTCTAGCAAGTTTCATAGCATTTGGACTCTTTCTTAGTTAATTAATTCAATACTGTAATGTTAAAAAAAATGACAGAGAGAGAGAGAGAGAGAGAGAGAGAATGAGAGAGAGGGAATGGAAAAGAAGATATAGCCTTGACAGAATGGTAAATAGACAGATAGATAGATTGATAGATAAATAGATAGATAGATAGATACATACATACATACATACATACATACATACATACATACATACATACATACATACATACA
>JAUKPP010256017.1:0-12241 GCA_032273245.1 Phyllaplysia taylori
TATATATTTTCTTCAATAAAATATTCTTACGGTTTGTTGAGGTTGTGGTGAGTGATTTTTTTCTTTACATGTTTCTGACAGATTGTAACACATTACTGTTGTCAAGTTGTTGTTCTCCACTCACTGCATCAAGTCAAATGTGCTCATTGTCTTATTAACAACACTGGTTCATAAATAATAGTCATTATGATAAAAAATCATTTGCATTGAGCATTTTTGTTTTCTTAAAAATGCTCTATTCTCATGACATTATCACATTTTTATATCTGGGTAACCGTCTTCACAACGAAAAGGACATATTTTTTTTAATGTAGTTTCGTAATAATGTCTGGTATGATCAAGGAATTGTAGGTTTTTTAGGGTGATGTTTTTTTTATTTATCACAAAATATTTTACACCTACTGTTTTTGCTTGACCAGGACAAGTGCAAGTTTTATTTCCTCAAGCGTGTTTTCTTTTTCATATTCTATTTACTGTGCGGTGCATATCTTGCTTGGGATGAGCAACAATCAGTAGGCTGACAGAACCCCACCTTCCTCGTGGTGATGGGCTTTTTGAGTGTCAAGTTCGTTATCCCTCTTCCTGGGTCAAGTTCACAGATACTGAATGTATTCATTGATTTAAAGGAAGAAGTAATCTCAATACAGGTTAAGAGAGTTTTCTGCAACTCAATGCACTACATCATTTAGTCTTAATTTGTCTTTTATTCAACCCCAAAGAATATTAAGTGTAGACCAGTGTTTAAACTATTGTTCTGACTGGATCACTTTAGTGTTGTCATTGTATCACTTTATTGGTCGATGTTGCATTAGACGTGTTAGGTCAACTAGGCTGAATTATTTCTTTGAAAAAAGAGGATTTTATTGTCAGAGTCTGTGGTAATGGAAAGGATTAGAGAGAGAGACTTTTGTTGATAGAACTTGCTGTCATAAGAAAGCCTTCTATTTTTTACTCTGTCCCCGTAATCAAAAGCAAATGTTGACAACGATTCTTTTTTTTATCATCATTTCTTTTGTGGTGATAGGTAAGAAACCAGAGTGAAAAGTGTTTTTTGCTGAAATATTCCAGTAGACAATGGTGGTGATAAAAAAATATGTATTGAATGATGTTATGTAAGATCGATTTGATCTTTTTTCTCCACCTGGAGTTTGATGCAAAAGAGTTATATATGATTCTTCTCAGTCAGTCTTGGCATGTATCTGTGTATCAGAAGGGAATGTTGATCCTATGGCTTCTCTGCATCTGTACACTTGTATCAAGGGTATCAGTGGTACGCTTTTGCTGAAAACAGTCCCAACTACACTGGGCTTGAGGAGTCTTTCCCTCTGGCCCTAAGGGTGTAATAGGAAAAAATACTATTCTCTCTGTGGTTTGCTTCGATATGCATTCGCGATAGCTGGGTGTCTCCATAGTATAGCTGTCAAATCAGCTCTGTAGCTGTTTCTGAATTGCTATATTTTACCTCTTATTTTCTCATTAGTGAAATCTGTGACATCGAAGGTCCACCAAAAATTTTTATTCTCTTGGGGTGATGAACCAAAGAGATAAGGACACCTCTGAAGTTTGAGTGAGGAATAGCACAATTACCTATGTGCGTTTAGTGTGATCAATGATGGGCTTTTCAGCTTTTGGGCTTTAGCGGAAAGGAAGTTTGTGTAGGGTGTTTCTATGAAAATTTTCGTGGTGACTATTGGCAAAATTGTATTCCAAGTAGCAAGGCCAAATAGTGAAATAAATGTACTTGGCTTTGAAGGGAATGTTGTCAAATATGAGTGTTTCTAGCTTCTGGGTTTTCCGGCAGTACTGCCAAAAAAATCTCTCATGACCATAAGAATCTCTCATGGTGTCTATTGAAGTGCTTAATATGGGCCGAATGATTAGGGAATAGGAATTCTGTGGGGACAAAGAATTTTACTTTGTTTCTGACCTGGAGGGTAGTGATGTTGAAATAAAAGGACTACAGTAGAAACCAGATGTAAGAAGGGCCGTCATGGTAGCAGCTTCTTGTGACAAGTTGTGGAACTGACTTCGCAAAAAATGCTGTCTTGCAGATCATTTTGACATCTTGTAGGCCTACATTCAATTCACAAACAGGTTAACGATGAGGAGCCAAATCTTTGTTAAAAATATGAGGGGTTATAGTTTAGTCTTGAACAATGTATCAGTGAGTAAGCTCACCAGCATTGCAATCAAATTTGAGCATATCATTTGTGTGTTTTCGTGTGCATTGAAGGAAACAAGCATGATGTATGCAGATGGTGAAAGCTGTGTGTACGTGTGTGACTTATCAAGGAAAAGAGAAAAGAAGAAAAGCTATACCTCATTTTTTAGAAAAGTTTTGTTTCTCAACAGAAAGCCGAAATAAAGCCCCTTTTTTTTTGTTACACTCATTTTGATGATAGTATTTAATCTAAAAATTGTATTTTGGTGTCTTCTATTTTAAGGTAACACATCATGATAATATGCATTTTGTTTTTTGTTTTTTATTATTTTTCAACAATTTTGCGTAATCAAACTTGATCATCAATGTCTTCAGATGGTTCTGTAATTTGAAATCTGTTTTTCTCGTCTCATTTTAATATAAAGATAGAAACCTAAGAGAATAAATTTAGTCTATGTGTGTCTGCTGTTGTGCATGCGCATGAGTGCTTGGTTTTATCAAACAGTGGATAAGATAAATAGTGTGAGTGAGAATAGATGGAGAAATAGAAACACCCTGGAATATAAATAGATGAGAAGAAAAATTTATTAGCCAGAGTCTGACTGCAAAATGTTAAAACACTGTAGTGCCTATTGATATAAGATTTCAACTGCTTCTCCATTTTATTATTTTCAGTTCAAGTCCCACTTTCTTTTTGAGAGCTTAATATCTCAAAACATTTATGGTATAACAGTAGATCACGTTTATACCCTCTCCTTTCTCTGTTCTGAAACATACAGTTAGAATGCTCTCTCAAATCATGACAAGTGATACTGGCTTGTAAAGAATGCATGAGGATGCTTAAAAGTCTTGCGCTATCGGCATTGAATGCACAGCATTGTTTTCTGCTTTGTTTAAAGACAATGGAAGAAACAAGCATGTGTTTGTCTCTTCGCCAGGCTCATTCCACATTTACCCACGTCATTTTTGGAAATTTCAACTTTGTCAAACTTTTTGTCTGTTACAATCCCTGGGCATTACTTTATCTGCAGCACCCTTATAAACTCACATATCTTGGAAGGGGGGGGGGGGGGGAGGGGGGGAAAAAATGCCATGTGAAAGACAACTTCTTTGGGCTCGTTTTGTTATAATCCCTGGGTCTTATTTTATCAGTAGCACTCTTTTTAACTTGTAGATATAAAAGTTTTCTGATGTGCAACTACGTACTGTGAAAGAAAACTTCCATTAAGTAAAATTGTTTTTATTTGTAACCATTTGTAAAACCCTGTAATGTGACCTGAGCAAATTTGGAATGACTGTAGCGATTTCATCTTTTATAATTGCTTCATTACATTGGCAGGTGCATACTGGTTGTGCTCCGGGGAGTATTGAAACAGTATTGCTAGTTATCAATGGCAGTAGAAGTGGGATGGTATATACTGGACATTGGTTGCTAAGGGTTTGATAGATAAAAGCAACAACAGTATCGGTATCGAATGCTGAAAATTTAAGAATTTAAACGACACTTTTGATGCTTAACTCTTACTTCAGTTCATTTTAAGATCGCTAAAAAATATAGGCCTATTTATGTGACTGGGACACTGAAGACTATAATTTTTTTTTCAAAATATTTAACTGCATAGGCCTATATATTAGTTAAGAGACAATTTTGATCATTTATGTAATGCTCAAGAATTTTTTTTGCAATAATTTGAAAACCCTACATTGGAAAAGAAAAATAACGGACTGGGAAATTGTGAAAATTTAATGTGTTTGATTTGGTTTTTAAATTTGCTCACATGTTTGTTTTCCCAAGCCAAACACAATCTGCATGCAAGGGGCGGCTTTCCTTCTGATGTTGTAACAACAAATCTTTTCTTGTGCTACATGTGGATTTTTGTCATTTTTTGTCTTTTTTTTTGGCTACGGTTCACGTTTGTTGTGATGGCTTCTTGTTTTTCACAGAGATGTCCACCACTTCCTTGCCCCCTCCACCCGATGATGACTATCCTCCCGACGCTTTCATGGTTAGCCAAGGTGTGCGCATGAATTATCTTTTGGCTCATCACGCGGCAAGCCTGTTTGAGAAACCTAACCTAACATGCTACTAATTAATGAAGAATTGTTCCTGCTTTTTATTATTTTAATGCATTTATTTTTCTTTTTGTTTAATTTGTCAGCTTTATGCTAACTGAGTTTGATGTGGAACAGATTTTTGTTAAATGTCTCCTGGGTTTTCTTTTAGCAACAAAATGAGAAGAAAAAAAAAGAATTTTCAATTACATGTAGGCCTACATATATATTGTTATTGTAGTTTAGGGTAGGCCCTATAGGCATTTTTTTTTTCACATTGCTTTCTTATTTGACAACTTTTAAACTTACAAATCACTATAATGAGTCATTGACAAAGGAAGGTCATTCAATTTTACATCTAGTCTAACTTGAATCACCTAAAAGTACGAACAAAAAGTTTTTGGTGTCAGTTAGCCCATCTAGATGTCTTCAATAAGATTTGCTAGAATGGACGTACATGTTTTGAGAATTACAACAACAATACATATTAGGTTCTTTTCCAAGGCAAATGTTTTAAAAGGATTTTCCCCCACACACCAGCATCTTTGGTGTAATGTTTAGGCTCTTCGCCCATCATGTGGAAGGCCTAAGTTCGATCCCAAAGGCAGGTGAAACCGGTAACAAATTTTTGCCCAAACATCTAGTAAAATATGCAACGCTCAAAGTATTGTGTCTTTACTACTGCTGATGCTGAACGCTATTTTTTTCCCAAGGGCAAGTCTTTATCTTTGTCTTCCTTGTCTTTTTGTGTGGCTGAAATCTTTATTAATTGTTTAGTCTAGTTTTCCATTAGCTAGAGACACCTGCACTTACTGTCCTAGTTTTTGTTTCGTGTATAGAGACCATGCAGAGTAAAATGCCTGTAACTTTGTGTTTCGTATCACTGCATGTATCAAAGTCATGAACAGTGGAGTCTTCTCCTTCTTCCTTTGTCAGTTTCTATCATTTGCAGCCTTCCCACCACAGTGTTTGTTCTTTTATTGGGGGTTTTACGCTTATTTGACTCTGTACAGTCCTATCAGTATTCAGGTGTCATATTCTCACTCTGTAGGTTTGATGGATCCTTGCTTTTGCTGCACCAGAATTCAGAGATTAGAGGAGAAAAGAAAGAAGGAAAAGGAGAAGAAGTTCGGGAAAAATACACTAAAGAAAAGATTAGAGATTCGCCCTTAGATTTTGGCGGGTATTCTTTTCCTGTAGGTGGGCAGCTGGCTTACGAATTTCCCCTAGTTTGACAGGTGGGAGTTCATCATTGTTGCTGCCCTGTGGTGTACCGCATCAGTGACCCTGTGCTTGAGCCATCTGCTATGGAAGGGGAGAATTGTAGCATCAGTCTCGTGCCGTATTGTAGTCAAGACTTATATGGCACTTATTTTGGTAGTTGCCCCTGTGGTGTAATGGTTAGGCTCTTCGCCTGTCATGCTGAAGACCCGAGTTTGATCCCACGTGGGGACAACCTCGTTTTTCTGCTAGGATTTGTCCCTCTTAGCCTGGGTTGCCCCTGACAGGCAGGGTTGAAAGAGTCTGTCTCTTAAGTCACCTTACAGTGTTGTAAGGAATGTAAAACTGCTAATCAAACCAAACCATGGTAGTTGCCTGCCTGGTCTGGTGCCCAAATTAATGATCCTCTAATTGACAGCATATACTGTTACTGAGTTGGACATGCAGATTGTGTTGCACATTTTGCCCCCTGGTGTGGTCTGCTCCTTCCCTTGACACAGTCTTAATAAGGCCATTAAACCCCAACAAACTGTGGAGTCCGTGGTGTACTGGTTGGACTCTTAGCCTATCATGCAGAGGATGGGAATTCAATCCCTATGTGTCTGCTATGGCTGTACTGAGTGTGAGAAGTTTTCTATTTCAAGTGGCGTGCTGCCCCACATTTCTCCCCCTGTCCTACAACTTACAGCGAGTTGTTGTTTGACCTCATTCCATATCTCATATCATCATTAATTTCACTCTTTTTAAAGGTGATTTCCTACATTTCTTGTCTCTTGGAAAGGCACAGAATTTATGTCACAGTCAAATGAAAGATTGGGTTTGTGATGTGAGATTTATTACAAATAATTCACATGAGTAGCCTATATGTTGGTAGGTCTACTGGTTCAGTTTCTAGGATAGGGTGTCTCATTCAACAGATGTTGTGCCCTCGTTTTGAAAAATGAATTCTGCGAGCCTACATTCCAGTCGAAATCACTTTCTTTTGCTGTGATTTTTTTTATGTATTGTATTCTTCAATGGAGTTGAGTAAACCTGTCGTGTTTGCTGTACATCTGTTTATCCACGCTGTTCCTCACTGCTTGAGTGTGCTCACTGTGGGTGTTATTAATCAATCTCTATCTAATGTTGCTTTGTCAAAAGGAGCCACAGACAAACAGTAGGGTCAACCATGGTGAGATTTGCTGGTATGAAATTCTTGCTGAATATTTACCGGCTATTGGGAATCTAAAACATTTTCACGAACTATATGGTCATAGGGAATCAATCTAAGTGGCAAAAAATTTGTTCACATTTGGGCAACCTAGCAATATAAATTTGGGAATTAAAATATATTGTCTGAAAATTGCATTTACTTAACTTACTGAATTTGCTCAAATTTAGTATCACTAGACTAGAAAATTGACTTATTTATTAGGATTTGTTTCTGAGCATTGTCAGTGATGCATTCATCCTGTGTTCATGTCCTATTCTTTTTTTTTTCATTAAGAATATCTTAAAGTATTTTCATAATTTAGGCCTGTACCAGTGTCTGGAATTTAAGGGCTGGGTTTTTTTTCTTTTGAAATACCAATGACTTGTGTAGTAGAGTACAGCTGTGAAGCCTGGAAGGTAAGAGATTGAAGAATTTACAGAACAGGGAGATGAGGTTCGAAAATCTGCTTTGCTTAAACTTTTTACATACATCCAGCTTTATACTTGCTTGCAGGGATAAAAAATTTCTCCAAACTTCAAGAACAGGGAGATGAGGTTAGGAAAATCTGCTTCGCTAAACTTTGTGTTGGCCTACATACACCCAGTGTTGTACCGTACTTGCTTTCTGCGATCAGAAAATTGTTTAAAAGAAGAAAAAAGTTTATTTAAACCAAAGAATTGCTCATTCTCAACTTGCCACTCTATGGTCACATGCGCCCCAGCATCCCCCCCACTTCCTCCGCCACCATCGTCTGATCACCCGGACCAGTTTGACTACACGCCGCCGCCGCCCCAGGACTTCAGCGACATCAGACAGGGACCACCCAGCACCAGAGAGGGGAGGATGATCGGCAGTATCCCCGAGGACCATTACGGGGTTGTCGGGGGCAACGACGATCCCTACGCCGCCACCGGCCCACAGCTGCTAGCTCAACCTACCTGGATTCCAAAGCATTATTTGGAGAAAGGTAAGTGTTTTCTTTGAGAGTTTTATTTGGTTCTGGTTTAGCACCCCTTGTAACACCTTATGGTCATCTGAAAGGAAGGCTACTGCGACCGGAGCTGTGGTGTAATGGTTAGGCTCTTTATCTGTCATGCCGAAGAACCCGGTCGATCCCCAGGATTTTTTCCCTCTCAGTCCAGGCTGACCCTGACAGGCAGGGTCGAAGTAGCCCGTCTCTTAAATGACCTTACAGTGTTGCAGGGGATGTAAAACTGGTTATCAAACCAAAGAAGGCTACTGCAACCCTGCCTGTCAGGGCTAACCCAGGCTGAAAGGACACAACATCCCAACAGAGAGACAGAGATGTTTGTCCATTGTTGGGATCAAAGTCCTGTCCTCTGCGTGATGTACGAAGAGCCTAACGATTACACCACAGAAGCTGACTTAAAGTTTTGAAAAGATTGTATTCAAGACCATTATCTACACAACTGGGAGGGACACATCATACCAGCAGAGAGGCAAGATGTTTGTCTAAAGTGGGCATGGAACTCCCATCCTCTGCATCATGAGAGGCAAAGAGCTTAACCACTACATCACCGACACTGGCATTCAGTGCTTTTTAATGACAGTATCTTTAAGGGTTGGTCAGGAGATCAACTATGGACTTCGACGCTAAAGTTTGAAGAATTTGCTATTTTGAAAGTTTTTTGTTTCTTTCCTCAGTTGTGGCCATCTATGACTACCAAGCCAACAAGTCTGACGAGCTGTCGTTTGCGGAGAACGCCGTCGTCTACGTTATACACAAGAACGACGACGGCTGGTGGGAGGGTGTGATGGACGGCCAGACGGGGCTCTTCCCGTACAACTACGTTGAGCCGTGCATGTAGTGCAAAATGTTCTATTTCTCACTTTGTCTTGTAAAAACGAATGTAGTTGGCAAGTTTTTAACTATTTCCGTAGTGCTTTACAGTGCTCATGTTTCTGTCTATGTTCTTGATGCTTTTTATTAACTTTGCTTGTTCACCGATAGCCAAGAAGATTGGAAAGATTTTGAATTCTCAAGTGGTTTTATCCCACAGCTACAGGAGTCGCAGGATTCCCCATGAATCTACGTGAAGTATTCAAAGATAAAATATAAGTTCATATTTCTCTCAAGTTAGCGGGATTTTTTTATTTAGATGGTCTTTTTCTTTCTCCCATTTTCTTTGTTGAGGGCCATGTTTTTACACAACAGTGACTCCACGCATGTGTTTATACTGCTTTCTATTATTTTGTTTTATTTTTATATTTTAATGTTTTGTCATGTTTTGGGGATGTTTTTTCATCTGAAAAAAGCTTTCTTTCCTGTTGATTTTTGTCTTAAGCACAGAACTTGGAGCAGTATTTTACGTAATTTCCTGCTTTCATTGGATAGATTTTGATAACGCAAAAGTGAACGGCCAAAATTTGTTCGATTATTTTCTTTGATTTTATGTTGGTTTTTTTTTTTGTGAAACTAGATCTATAAAACCTTTTCTCTTTTCTTTTCTTTATTTCTTGTATTCTCATCATGTAAAGTATCATCAGCTGCTCAGAAGTAACATTTTACACACTGTCATCAAAATTGCATGATCCAATTGTGTTTATGTTATAACATTTAGATAGGCCTACTGCAATGACCTACGATTGACCAAAGAATCTCGTCCTTGCCGTGATTCCTGAATCTCCAGTTGCTCATGTCATTTCTTCAATATTCACCAAGTTTCTGTAGCTGTGTGGTCTCCCATGAGATGTATCACTATGACTGTTGTCATTACTTTTTGTATCATACGAGAATATGTTACCACAGGAAACATGGGCGTCTGTGGTGTAATTGTTAGGCTCTTCGTCTGTCAGGCAGGAGGCATAAGTTCGATCCTTCATGCGGACGATGTGGGATTTTAAGTCCCTCTCAGCCCTGAAGAGATCACAGAGAAAAGTGACCGTTACAGACTGGTGGCCGCTATGAAGAAGGTCTGAGTCAAGGTCGCTTATCGCATGTACACATATTATATATATATAAAACTAAATTCTCATGGTCTGCGTGTAAGCAGCTGTCACCAACACAGATGTTGCATAGGTTTAGACTCGCAGCCTAGCAGTGAGTTATTGGGGACCAATAGAAAGATAGAGGGCATTATCACATCAGGGCTGGAGCTCAAACAAGACATTTTTTACAGGAATCTGCTCAGGGGTGACAGCTATGGGCAGGTTGAGAGGCCGTTTTGTCACGGATAATGGCTGGCCATGGCCGCGTTTGGCAGGGACCGTTATAGGGAGGTAAAATATATAGGAGAACGCAGGGGTGTCACGAAATAGTGACCACTAAGTCTGGGGACCACTAGTACAGGTGACAGCTAAGTCAGGTTTAAGTGTACACAATTCAAGGGTGGGTTACTTTTGAAACTGTTGGTACTGGTAAGGTTTTCAGAAAAGTGCAAAAATGTTTTAATTTCCACTCCTCTGGATGTGCACATGTATACATATGTATATATTTTTATCAAAACCAGTTATAAGTTATAGATCTATGTGAAGAGTGAGAGTGGTCAAGTCACACTGTACAGAGCTCATGATCTTTTTTGTTTCATTACACATACAGCAAAATAACTACGGACTGAAAGGCCTGTTTGAAGGAAATAAACGGCTCATTGTAGGCTATTGCAATGTACTATTCACTTCATGCATTTATTGTAAAGCAATAGTTCTGAAATCTGTTCAGTGCAAGCCCCGCAACTTTGCTGAACACCTCACAAGCATTTTCATTGCCTCCATGCTTCCAGAAAGTTTTGTCAGAAAATTGAGAGTTTATTGTTAAATAGCAACTTGAAATTACCCTGCACCTTTTTACTTTTACTGCAATAGCCTCTGATGACAGGGCTCCTGTATTCCTCCAGTCAAGTCTTCTCACCTCTACACTGGCGTCTGTGGTGTAATGGTTAGGCTCTTCACCTGTTATGTGGAGGACCCAGTCCCATGTGCAGGAGATCTTGTTTTTCTGCTGTATTTGACCCTCTCAGCCCGGGTCGGCCCTAACAGGCAGTTTTGAAGTAGCCTACATGTAGTTAAACAACCTTACAGTGTTGCAAGGGATGTAAAACTGGTAACCACAGGTTTCTTTGACAATGACATATTTGCACCTCATTTTTATGCTTCTAGTCAGGAATTATGGTTTTCAATTTACATGTAGTTTGGTTGTTTTCTCTTTGAATTTCCATACCATCATATTAACCCATAGCCTACTACACAAATTATTTAGAATTGAAGCATGTAGTGTTTCTTGGTGATTCACTTTGCTGGGTTCTGGGGCTTTGAGTTCTGTATCTAAGGGTACGTAGCATTCATCTTTTTGTCTAGCGTTCTGTACACTCTGCAAAATATTATTTTATAGCGTGAAAGCTGTTTAGATGCATGTAGAGACCTTTGTTCTTTTTTCTGTGTATTTTGTTCTGGTGCTGAGAGTGGTTGATTTCTCTATGCTGTTGTTGATTCCTCCGTGGCAGTACAAGAACGAGGGATGTTTTTGCATGATCGTTTGGTTTGTTTTCTCATGTTTAAAATGTACATTACGTTTCGTAAAGCATTTAAAAACTCTCATCAGGATTCGCACTTCTCGGAAAAACATTGCCTTTAGGAGAAAAAATATGATATCTTGAGGGTCTAATCCAAAATTTCAGAAAAAGCTTTCATTCACATATTGATGTTCATATCATAATGTTAATAGCTAGTTTGCAAAGGGTTAATTTATTGATACTACATTTATAATTACTGGTACACTCAGTTTTAGCATTCTTAATTAAGAGCAGTACTTTTAACAGACAACTGTAATAGCTGTACATTAAAGTTCTGTATATGAACTAGTCCTGTATGAAATAATTGCTATCTTTGTTTCGGATTGTTCTTTTTTTCATTGCAAATGTTTTCCATATTTATGAGTCAGAAATAAATACATTCAAATAGCATGGAAGTTTGAGCTGAGACTTGGCCAAATTTTTATTTTGCGTAGAAATTTGTTCCTTGTGTGAAAATACCTTTTGTTCAACAGATTTCTGTGGAGTACTGCTTAGGGTCTTAGTTTAATCATATGGGGGGATGGGAGTTCGATTCCCACTTTGGGTGAACATCTCCTTATTTCTGTATACAGACGAGAATGAAAGTGGCTCTCCAACAGAGATACTGCAATCTGGGATCCCAAAGGATTCGAAAGAGCTTGCAACGCGTTTGGAAATAGAAACAGTAGTAAAAATTGCAGACCTCAACCAGACTTCAAAAATGAAATAAAATACAGTGGATGCTGCTTAAACCAAAATCAACGGGACCGACTGAATTCTTTCGGTTTGGGCGACTTTTCGGTTTAGAGTAAGTCTGCTCGGGGAAGCACAAAGTGCTAAGTACGAACCTAGTTTCGAATAATTTTCTGGGATGTGTCCGTAAAACTTGCACATTGTGCTTTCTTTTCGAAATTATAAGGTCACTTGATTAAATTGCCTAACATTCACACAGAATAAATGGAAGGGTATGACGAGTATGACTTGGACTTCCTTGCCCGCTCGTTGAAGTAGTTGTAGAAAGCTTGTAGGCCTACTGTGCTCTACGCTTGTGGTGCGCAGTAGAAAGAGAACAGTGCCAGTGACGTCATGAAACACACCGCGCAGTCT
>JAUKPP010256039.1:0-12241 GCA_032273245.1 Phyllaplysia taylori
TCCTAGTTTCAGAAAATCAAGGTCTCATAAAATCCCCAGGGGGGGGGAGGGTGTCGCCCACTGGCCCATGGTCTATACAGACTAGTTAAAAAAATTAAAACGGAAAAATCCACATTTGATCTCATATCTGTAATGTTTCGGATTGAATAAAGAAAGTCTGTACTGGCATCCAACTCTAACTTGAATGTAAGCAACTAACTGTTGTCTAGATGCTTATCCTCTTTTTTCTGCCTTGGATAACATGGTATTGATGTATAACATGTGAATTTAGCGTGCAGTTTCTACAGAATGACACTGGTATAAGTTTTCTTGTGGCAGGGGGGGGGGGGGGGGGGGCGGCTAATATTACTGTGGGCCATTTATTGGTTATTAGTGGTAGGCCCTATTGCATTTTGTTTGCGTATTCAGTTTTTACTGAAGAGCCGTTGTGACAACTTGCCCTTGTGACTTTTAGCCCCCCTCTCCGCTACTGTATTTAAAAAAAAAGTAGAATGTTATAATTATATTGGCTGGCATTTTCTTAAAACTAATTTTTAGTATGATTAGACAATGTGATTCAGTTTACTATATGTAGTAAGTTTTATCATGCACTATCAAACCTCTTGATTATTTTCAGATTTTTTGGGTCGTACAGAAGTTAGAATCAAGGATGTGCTTGATCAAAGTGGAGACAGACGGGGGCCAATCACCAAAAGACTCATCCTTCATGAAGTAGAAACAGGCGAAGTCATTGTGAAACTAGATCTGCAGCTCTATGAATCATAGCATCCCAAGGACAAGTGGTTCAGCTATTTCTGCCACACTATACTCAAGTTCAGCCAAACCTTGTCCTTACTACACAATGTAAAAAAGTCTGTTTGAAGAGCCTGGAGCTTGTATAAGCAAGTTTCAGTTCTCTGTGTGCAGATTGATGTGCTAGAGTGTAATATTCCATAGCACAAAGGTTGTGCTTTGGGGAAATATTGGCTACAGAAATGCAATATTATTAATCATAACTAAGTCATTCCATAGAGATGGGGAAAATGCTGACTCATTGTACAGAAATTGTTGTTCACCCTTCCCCCTTTTCTGCTTCATTGGTCACAATTTTATTCCCTCGAACTCTGCAATCTTCCTCATTCTCTCCTGCTTCTAGCATATTTTTTGTGAAGTGTTTTCTTGCCTGGGGGATGACAAATTACACTTTAACTTTAATATGTTTTCATTTTCGTCTGCACTTTTTCTATTTGGAACTTGCACTCTCAGTGCATCACAACGACATTAACTGCTGCTGCCATATCAATCTGCTTCATGGAATCAGCTATAAGAGAATGGTAAATGCAGCAAGTTTTAGCGCATGGACTTGTGTGGCATGTTCGAAATGTAGTCATCAAAGTCAGAGACATTGTCAACTGTAATTTGTTTGTAGAAGGGGCACAGTAGAGTCCTTTTTTTTTTCCTCTTTTGTCTTTCACTGTTTGTCTGTTTGCTTTTTCTCAATTTTGAATACACCATGCATCAATATGCACTTCTTTAAAGGAAAACAACTAAACACTGTTTTACTCAAGAAGGAAATGTATCTGACCCACCAAAATCTGTGCATTTCTGGGCACAAGAGGAACCAAAAAATCTTAAATGTGGAATGGTATCCTGCTGTAGAGTGGAACATTTTGTGTGGTTTGTGCTTTCTGCAGGATCGACTAAAGATGCACCACAGATATTGAAGTGGGGTGTTAGCAGCAGTCAAAGATGGTTTAAGGAACACGTTGCGTGCCATTGTTGTGATAGAAATCTCCTCTTCGCTTTTATAAACCTGATCTGTCTTGCCTTTACCTGGCTTGTAGTTGTTTTAGACTTTCTTTTTAAACATGATATTAGCCTCCTTAGCTGTCGAGGTGTACACCCGTCTTGTTTTTATACTTCAATCAGATTGCATCTGAATTTTTTAGATACGTTTTTACTCATAACAAATGATGTTGTTTAGTAGAATAACTGCACATGTTTATATTTCGTTCAAATTCATTTTGTCAATACCTATGCTTGTTTTGTCGCATGTCTAATTTTTGTTTTTCACCCTATTGTGTTGCTTTGTCATTGTTTTCTTTGAACAATCTCAGTAAGTGTATGTTTGCTTCTTGAAAACAAAACACCCATCTGCACTTACATGAAAAACGACTGGCTCCATCTGCAGTGACTGCTCTCCTACTGTTTTATAGTTGTAAACACCCTTCATATCTGCTCTTCCAATCCACTTACCAAAATTACTGCATTTTTCAGAAATTTTGCTCAGTTATTATTATGTATGTGTACCAGTAGTGCATGCTTTTATATATAGAGATGCAAACCTTGCTTGTTACTGTCCTTTTTATACCAGAGTGTAAACAAGTTACCCTTTTAAGAATCTAAATGCTCGAGTCTCAAAGTTTGCATCTTTCTAAACAGAATATACTCGTGAAGGCAAACTGGTAAAATGCAAACCATCCTAAGATGTGTTTAACATTATAGAGCTGAATTTTCAGTTTATTAGGGCTGTAAAAAAAGAACAGCAACAAAATAGTCAGTTTCAGGCATGGGCACATGACAAATCAGATATGACTGTGCTTTTTAGATCTATTCATCATACTCCATCACAATAGAGATGGGATTAACTCTAGTCTTACTAAAAGACATGAACACCATGAAATAGGGCAATGTTAGCTCTTCCAAATGCTCTGCTGACCTTCCTTGTAAATGTTCATTTTCCATAATGCCAACTGCCTTTGATTGAAAGCCAAAATTTATTCAGTTTAACTCAAAACATAGAGACATTTTCCTCATTATTTTACCATCAGGGCACTGAGAATAAACTGGTAATGCTCCCAGCTCCGCATAAGATTTTTTTTTTAGCAGAACTGAGACAGTTTTGTTTTCCTCTGGCTTTTTTTGTTGTATTTTTCAAGGGAAGAGATGCAAGTGCCCCTACAGTACATAGTGTTCCCATACTTTTTCCTAATGTTATTCTGTTCCAGTGTTGTACATTTTTAAACAGTATTGTGTTGATCTGGTGTTGCTTGCTGCCATTGAACCCATTGTTTCTTCACATGCCATCAACCATTTCATTGCTGCAGCTGTGATGTCCGAACAGTTTACTGGTCAGGAATCTCACAACAAGAAATGAAATTTGTTTTTTACAATTCAGATGATGACAATTATGTTACATAGGAACCATTACAAAGCCTTTTTTTTTTTGAATAAATTAAACTAACATTTCTATGTTATCTTAAAGACTGCGAGAAAGTAGGAAATGCCATGATAAAAGTATTTCAAGCTGTTCAATTTTGGTTTTAAAATTCAATTCTAAGTTAAGTATGTAAAGACTAGGGTGGTTGATTTGTTCATCTCTCTAAGTTACCTACTGACTCATTTCTCACAGACTTGTATAATAGATTTTTCTTCTAGGGCTTGATTACCTTTTTTCTGCCTATAATTGCTTTTATGTTTTGTTCTGGATGTGCTATTTTCTCTTGGTAAGGTGACGTACTTGTGTCAATTCCCAGAGATGACTATGCAATAGTGAGGAATGCAATTTGTTTTATTAATCATTGAAAATAGGTTGTTAATTTTTTCAGTATTTTGATTTTTTTACCAGCTGAGTTGCTTAACACGGCAATATGTTTGAATGTGTTTGTTCTTTTGATGCATTTTTTTTTTTTTACGTATGTTTGAAGATCTACAGTTCATCAATCAATGAAATGTTGTACATGTGATTTGTTGAAACATGACTGGTGACAAAAAATTAGTCATTGCATTTATGATGATGGAATTTATCAGTTGTGATTCACTTTAGAAGTTAATATTTCATCAGGGTCTGAGAATACTTAGTTTTGTAAAGGGTATGTTCAGCATTATAATTATGATAAAAGATTTTAATACATCTACCCAAATATTGTAACCTTGAATGCCATTCAGCTTAACAACAAAATCTGAAAACCATTTTGTCTTTTTTTTTTTTTAAATATCGTTTCTGATGGCATTATTTACATTTGTTTCAAATCTAAGATTGTGTCTCCCTGTGATGAGGCGCCTATACTTTAGTAGAAATAGAAAGAGACTTTGCATTTGTTATTACTTGTCGTGCAACTAGTCAAAATGAGTTGTAAGTGGCTTTTGAGCCATATGGAGTTGTTGGTAACACTAATAAGCCCACTTTCAAATAATGATGAAAGTATGGTGCAAAGTCAAGAGGTTCGATTGTTTGAAGATGCCCAACTACACATCCAAGCAAGGGCAGAAAAGGAGTGAAAAACATCTTTTCTGTATAATTTGTTCCACAACAAATATGTGTGTAGATTTTAAGACACAAGGAGACAGACTTTCCCCTTAATCTAAAATGTACATAGAAACAGTTTCAGATATTGCTAGAAAAAGAAAAATCACTTCCTAAGAATCAAAAGCGACTTACAGGGCTTTTTCTCCACGTTATAATCTGCCACTTAGGACTCATTTGGACAGTTGCAAGACATTTTGTGATTGAAGGTTTAATCTGTGACTGCATGGAGAAAACGTGATATATGATGCATCCAAAGTTTACTTAAATATAGAATTTATAAAAAATGTTGACGATTATGTACTCTAGTTTTTTCCTCATAACAGCACTTCCCAGGAAGCCAAGATTGTTTCAAAACGCTTTTGTCTGTTCAGTTATCATGAGATTCTAAAACGCGTAGATCCTGCCAGGGCGGGGTGTGCACTTTACAAATGCAGTGAACTATTGACTATCATCATAGATTGATAAATTTGGGACAGTCATAAATAAGAGAGACAGCCAAAGATGCTGGCGCCTCTATAAACAACTAACTTTAAACTAAATGAAGAGAGGATTGTTTCTTTGTGGACAATGAGATAAAAAGATGCTTGTAGAATAGAGCAAGGGATCTGCTGTCCATACAAATAAGCATCATTGTTTTTAGTTGAGTGCTCATTTTTCTCAATTCCTTGATGCTCCAATGTTTTTAATTAAAACTCATCAGCAAATGTGAGCGCTTGCATCTTACTAAGTTTGACTCTACTGTTACTTCATTGTGAGTGATGTGATATAGGCTACCATCTTTTGGACTAAAGTCAATGTGAGATTTAATCTGTCTTTCCTTTCACTGTTGCCTGGACATGTGGATAATGCATGTAAACGTTAAATTCCCACAGCCAATGAAGGAGGGGGTAGAAGGGCGGTTGTGATTCATTCATGTGATTGGATGTTATAGAATTGCTTAAATGTTGATGCAACATCATCGTATGGAGAGTTGCTCTTCTACAAATTTGGACGGTATCATGTAATATATGCCAAAACATTCTCAAAAGTGCAAAAAGTGTCTTTATGGGCTTTATCAAGGAATTCTGTGAGAAATATCAGGAGCTTTAAGTTTGAAATTGGTGAATGTGTTTTGCTGTTATAAAAATAATGATACGCAATCATTTAACACTAATTCTGTTGCTTGAAATGAATGTAATTGTGTTCTGCATTTGAAACCATAGATCACCATACTGTTATACTTCGTCTATCAGTAATGAATGTGATATCTTTCTCTTTGCCTTCATCAGCTGTTGTATTAAATCTGTTGAAAGTTAAGTGGTCTGTTCATCCTCTCTATAACCTAATTTCTTTTGGAATGTTTTTCCAAAAGCCTAGTTGTGGTTTATTCTGCAATTTTTAAAGTTGATAATGTTTCTCTTGAAACCAATTGGATTTTTCTTTACCAAGCGAGACTGCTGTACTTCTATCAAATTTTTTAAGGAATGCAAAGTGAGAGGACCAAATACTGTACATTGTTCTCTTGCTTGGATGTAGTCAAAGGGAATCAGTTTAGAGAGTTATGAAAGTGAGGACAATGTGTTCAGTGAAGAGTCCATACCTAACATACCGTCATAATCTTCCTCGAAAGAAATTAATTAACAGTGTCGCTGCAAGGCCTGAACAAAGCAAACAACTACATCACTGAAAGATGCTGTTGAACAATTTTCTTCATATCTTTTTATAAAAACAAATATAGGCTCAGTTGATGATTTTAATTCCCCCTTCCAGGTTTCATCACTAACATCCATTTCTATCCTTTCATATAACAAGAAATGGAAGAACACCTAGTGCTGCATCCTTGACTGAGACATGTTATTGTAAGCTGATTTAGCGAAATGGTATCCACTGTCCAGTCTCAACTGACATGATTTTGTGTATGTTGAATACTTTTTAAAGAGAGAGATTAAAAATGTTAATGCCATTCAGTTTGAAGATAACATGTACCACCCTCGCAGCCACTTTCTCATTTGAAAGTCTCAACTTTTGAAGCATTTTTATGATTGCACTTATTTTTTTAAAATAATATATATTTTTATGTTTTTTAAAATATTAATTAGTCCAAAAGATTGAGGCATATTTGTGAGGATATAGAAGAAAAAGAGAGGGGGAGGGGAAGGGAAGAGAAAGAGGGGTGAGAAGGGAAGAGAGAGAGAGAGAGAGAGAATGGTTGCATGTAAGAGGAAGAAGGAAAATATGGTGAAAAGGGATCTAGCAAGACTACAAGAAGTTCACACTTAAAATGTTGGACATATCTCAAGATGTGAAAAACAGTATGCCCAATTCTGAAGTGTAAGTCTATTTTATGGTTGTCTACTGTTACTTGCCAATGATAACCCAATGTATAGTAAAATGAACAGGTTCTATGTCTGGCTCAATATCTTAGTGTGATTTATATTTGATTTTATACACAGTGAATATTTTTTTTATGCTGCAAGGTCTACATGAGGGTGTTAGTGGTTATTGATTTTTATACAAATATGTTATCTTACTCTTTTTTCATGATTGTTATGTTACCATTATTCATGATGTCATTTATTTCATTTCAAAATAATGTGCTTTGTCGGGATCCTTCAAATATTTGACAGTGAATTATCCCCAAACGAAAAAAAGAAAGAAAAAGTGCCATCAAGAGCTGATATATGTAAACTACAGTAAACACATGCAAGTACTGTGCGCCATTAAATACTCTTGCCACAGGTATATTGGAATTATGTATTTCTAGACACTGTTGGTCCTGACCATGGTTAGACATTTTTAAGTTTAAAGGCAGGGGCAGGGGGTGGCATTATGCAGCTAATGAAATTGTTATTGCTTCATTCTGGAATGCATTCTTCTGAATGCTTGTGTGGTATCTGGTAGTGATTTGTTAGAGCCACTCATGTGATAATCCATTACTAAAAAGAATGTGTATGTATGCTCAGTCAGTCTGTAACAGTGATGAGTTTGGTACTATAGTGTGTGTAATGGAGTAAAAAGTAGAAACATAATATGTTTGCTTAACAACTTATCCGGTAGGCCTATGTCCTTGAGAGAAAAAAAATAGAGATACGTAGATGTCCTCAACAGCCAAATTGAAAAGATCTGAAAAATTTCTCAGTGTTATATTCTAAGAATCTCTCCCAAGTCTCCTCATGAAAGTGATTTTATATTTTTTTAAACCATCATGGTACCCCTGGACTAGAATAACTTATAGAACTTGTTATAATCTCAAAGTAGTTGGCTCTAGTGAGATTAACACTTTGTAGTCACACAGCCAGATGAACAAAGAACCCTTACGGTCACACGCAGCCAGCCGTGACGCGATCAGGCTTATCGGGCCAGGCGCATATATGCGCCGAGTGACTGGATGGGCAAATTTGGGTCGGCGCATATATGCGCCAAGTGACCACAAAGTGTTAACCTCCTGTTTTTCTACATAGGAAATTGTAAGTTTTGTTACATTTTTGTTCCTTCTCCTGATACGGTCCAGTGTTTGTCTTAACTTGCTTAGATTGGGATAACTAGCATTCTTTTTCTCTCTTGAGAGCTATTTTATTAATTTTTTCAGCAAAATGTGGAAAACATACAGCATTTTCCCAGTGTATTAACAAAGATTAACTATGTTTACTATTTCTTCTCAAACTTCCAGTATTTACTGTGCGTGGCGAATGTTGAGAAAGATACTTCACTTACTAATTTCTTCAACTGGACCTTCGTTTGCAATTTTTGGGAAAACTACACAGACCTTTACTTTAATGCTGCAGTTCACTCTAAACCTAATCTGCTGCTATTTTTACTACCTAGACCCTGCAGTAACATTTTCTCCATACCATGAATTTCAGGGGCAAAAATACATATGACGATTCAAACTTGGTCATTCCAGAAGGCTTAGTGTAATGTTGCATTGCCATATATTCTTTGAAAGTTACATGACAGATTCAGTGACAGTGCCATCCTGTACAAAAGAAATAATCAGTCTTTGTTTATAGAGAGTTGCTGAGGGTTTCTTGCTGGTAGTGAATAAAAGTACTTACTGGTAGTGCCAGGCTGTTGAAGCAACTCTATTGTGTATATTCATTTCCCCTTTGTTTTAGTTAGTTTGTATAATTATAAGATATTTACAACAACAAGCTGTCACATGGAATGCTGACTTGTAGCTGCAAAGTGCACCTCTAGCAAGCCACTTTTGTGTTCACATTGACTCTCCTTTACTGTTTCTTTTCTGATCCATCATAATTGATATCACAAACCCTAAGTGTTGTTTAATGATGGCTCCAGTTTCTCTCACCTTGAGCCCATGTGTGAAAGAGAAGATGTGATAATTGAAGAGGAAAAAACGCACATGGCATTTCCCATGACAGTGCTATCAATGAACTTTTATATATATATGCTATTCACCATTACCACAATACCATCATACAACTTGTATTATACATTTGGATAACTATAACGTATTAACCTATGTCATTCAAGATTGCATGCAAAGTCGTGATCTGATATAATATGCTCTATATATGTCTTTTTAGTCAGCTGGAACCTTTATGTACAACGTGAGTCATATATTGTGCTCCATACCAGATAGAGATCTGTTGCATGTTAGTTGTTCTTGTTTTCTTTTACAATCATCTTTTTTTTCTATGGTAGTAGTACCCTGCTCGACCCTATGTTGTGGATGGCATTTTCATTTTCTCAGAGAACTAACTGCAAGTTTTGTTGCTCAGTTCAGTTCTCATTCCCAATGTGAGTTCACCCCATGGTCTTTGTGCATGTTTTTATCTTCGGATTTGTCATAGTTGTTTTATCCCTTTTTATAAATTTTCTACATTCACAGTGACATAAAGGATAGGGAGACAAAATTGTGGGTTGTTAGCAATCAATATAGTGCGATCTGCTCCTTCTACTTCTATTGTTCTTATCTACATTCTGGCGCTCAAATGACTTTAATGTATGGATAGTGCTATTAAACCGTAACCAACTAACCACAGGAAAAATTTACAAGGTGACTTTAATTAGGCCTACTCTAATAATCTTCAAATGGTGATAACTTTCATTGTAACCTTACTTGTTCTCAGATTGTTAACCTGCAAGTGATATTTGTAGACTATGTCCTTCACCTTTCTATTTCATCTCTATACTGTGTACACTGCTTGTCTCTTTCAAAATCCTCCTTTGGGGATTGAATAGGGAATTGTTTCTTGACAAAAATTGTTGCTTTAGGGCTAGCTACAAGGTGTGAGGTTTGGGTTTTTTTATCTTCCCTTTTTTTTTCCTATTAATTTTGAATTTTTGTTTTGGTTGGGGGACTTAGATGGTTGTCATTTTGAAACTACTATTGCTTTGAATGTGCTTCAGAGGATTATGCAAAAATATTCAAGTTTCAAGGATTTCAGGAAAGCATAATTTGACAAAAATGGCATGGCATGATTATGATTTTAAGATTACTCTGCTTTTTGTGTCAGTGACACTATTTTGAGCTGCGTAACTATTTCTTAGCTGCTAGTTAATTTCCTAAATCTACTCCTTGTGCAATGGAAAACAAAAGCAACCATTTTGATAATGTTGTTGGGCTGTTGTTTTCATGGTTTCTTTTCATTGAATTGTCATGAAATCCCAAGCACTGTACTTGTTGAGCATTTGATTATTTGACCATTAAATTACACTGTTCAAAAACTTGATTTATCTCTTGTTCAATTTGTATTATAGTAGGGCAAAAAAGCCAGGGTGGGAAGGGGGAGGGGAAGTTCTGTAGAATCTTATTAATGTCATTCCAAGGCGAAAGGTTTGCTTATTATATCACACAATTATTATTTATTTTTTTTTGGCAGAAGTCAACAGAATGTACATAATATTTTGTATTTGTATTCACTTTTTTTTTTTAGCTTGGTTTGGCTTGGTTTCGGTTTTAAGCACCTTGTAACAACAAACGTCATTCCAAAGGAAGGTTATATTGTCTCTAGGCCTACCTGTCAGGACCAACCTGGGCCTGGATGGACACAACACTCCAGCAGAGAGATGAAGATGCTTGTTCAACATGGGGATTGAACTCCCTTCCTCTGTGTGATAGGCAAACAGCCTTCTCATTACATCACAGACAATGGTCTTGTCTTTCATGTCATCATTGTCTCTCCTACTGATTAATATCCAGGCAACACACAATATATTGATATGGGGGGAGGGGGGGGGGAGAGGGAGTAGCCTCAGAACATAAAGGTCGCAAGTTCGAATAAAGGGTGAATTGTAGTTTTTTTTCTGAGTTTCTAATATCCGATTCCTTTTGACATTGAAATTGGTAGGTGTTTTTTTTATCCCTTATTTTATACTGACTTAAG
Organism: Phyllaplysia taylori; assembly: GCA_032273245.1. NCBI lineage: Eukaryota > Metazoa > Mollusca > Gastropoda > Aplysiida > Aplysiidae > Phyllaplysia > Phyllaplysia taylori. Next base: position 10,618 of record JAUKPP010256039.1, read on the forward strand.
TTTTTCAAGAAGTGTACCAAAGGCCTAGCGGAAGCATATTAAAGATATGAGGGGATGGATTGGATTTGGGGATGTTGCATTTGCCATTGTGTGGTAAATCTGTTTGTCTGCTCCAGAAAAAGCCACGTTTTCATAACTGTTTATGCAAGAGTAGTTTTGATTTGATTTGGCTTTAGATTTACAGCCCTATCAAGACTATAATGGGACAAAAGAGGGGTCTCCAAATAGGACGAGAATCAAAGCCATAAAAATAAACACTAGAATGTGCACCAGACCCCACCTATTTCTCAATATGTATATTCGCCTCTATGGTGTCTTGGTTGGTCCTCTATCACAGCTCACTGTGTCTCTGACTTGAGGGTTTGTGGATAAGAGATTGAACAGGCGTCTGGCTGTAATGATTTCAGCTCTTCGCCTATTACACAGAGGACGTGACTCTGAGCTCATGTGGGGCAGTTTGTTTGATCGAGCCGGTTTTTTTCTCCTGTGACAGTGTCCCTTTTAGCCCGAGCTGGCCCTGATAGTAATGATATTGATAGGATCATAGGTAAGGTCAAAGTTGCCTGTCCCTTAAAGACCTACAGTAGTTGCTTTTGAACAACTGTATTTTTTTATATACATTTTTTTTTAACACCGATCTCATCGGAACCAACGTTCCCTAACTGGATGACTGCCACACGTGCTTAGCTTTTCACTACCGGTAGATTAGAACTACAGTACATTTCTTTTGCTTCTGTCTCTCGCTTTGTGTTGACTACATTTCCCACGTAGGCTACCGGTATGCGAAAGAGTTCACTTCCTCTGAGGCAACTAAAGCGGGCCATACTCTATGAACATATTACCTTGAGGCGCCTGAAGGCTGCCGGTATGTCACCTTAGTGGCCTCAAACAACCTCAAGACCCATCTATCAATCTGCGCACATACACTACACAGTCCTGGCCTTCAGTTTTGTTTAAATCAAATCAGGCGTGCTTGTCCGCTAGTGCGGGGGGAATTGAAGTTACATTTGCATAGGTCTACATGTATTAAGCAGTAACTTTGGCGTTAAAAAGTGAGTCTGGGAGTAAAAAAAATTACTTCAGTTCAAGACAGAAATAATACGCACAAACACACACACACACACACACACACACACACACACACACACACACATGGAGAGAGATATATATAGATATATATAGCCTATACCTCTGCTTGAACAATTAGTTAACAATTCATCAGATTGCAGGACATGTTACCACAGGAACTATCTCAGAAGAATTGACGAAGTTAATCAGTTTGGGCTGTGCATGCATCGTCACAATGATTTTCTAAGTGATTGAAAACAGAGAGGCACCTTTCAAATCAGTTAAAAACATTTGCCGCGCGGCGACCTCGACAAAATTCAGGCAGTGGCAGAACCCAATCGGGCTGTGTTCATGCCAAGCACGTGCCGGCAATTTTGCCTGCATGCAGACTGTATGTAGCATGAAGGCCTACAAACTTTAACGGCCATATAGGCCTTACATTAGACATATCCTATAGGCAAAACTTTGGTTACCTTTTATTTTAGTTACCAGTTTTACGTCCCCTGCAACACTGTAAGGTCATTTAAGAGACGGGCTACTTCGACCCTGCCTGTCA
>JAUKPP010256050.1:0-12241 GCA_032273245.1 Phyllaplysia taylori
CCCCCGTCTTTTTTTTCAAAATATCGTTTAGAACCCATGGCAACTACCCAGATACTATCATTATTGCACAAAAAGTGAATTTTCAACCGGAAGTACAGCTCGTCTTATGGCGCCCTGACATGTCAGGATACTCAAGTTCAGAAGTAATTAGAGCACAGTTCTGTAATTTAGATTTCCGTGTTACCAATCGGGGATTTCTCTTGCTCACTCTCTCCTCGAATCTTTGTCTCTACTTCAACACGTTCGTCAAACACCTTGCCCACAAAGTGACCAGACGAAGACCGAAATGGATTCACACCCGTCTCAAGCAAAGACAATATAATAATACTAAAACGTTGCACAGCTTGACACATTTCCTATCTGTGAGCGGTTCAAGGAGAGAAGAGAACGACCATTGTCATGTTTTGGAGGAAAAGTTCCTGGGTATGATTATGAGTGAGGCGAATGCTCAACACTGTCGGGCTCGGCAATGAATCGTTTATCAACAAATCCGGATAAATGATGCAGGCTATTGGTTTTGGATATTAGAATGATAGCGGCTAAAACAGCAAAAGAAAATGGCGCCTCTATAAATAAGTAACTTCTTGGAACGATCGAACGATTTTCTTCTGTTTTCAATGAGAATTGGATATTTTGCACTTAAAGAATTAAATTCAGGCATAATATGAGTTTTGTCCCTATTTCACGTAAAAAAAAAAAATCTAAAATGCAACACAAAGATACCCCATATAGCGATTCGCATCACTTTAAAAATGTCAGAAAACAAAATCAAGATACTAGCTTCCAAATTTCAATAAGGCTAGTAAGATATTTGGTCGCCTAAATTAAATTGACTAGTAGGTCTAACGCAAGTCCACAGGATGAAGCCGATTCATTGCTCTTTCAAAATTCAAATAAATGGAAAAAAAAACAACCTATCCGGATCTCACCCACCCGTCCTACATAGAATGGAACCGACTGGGAATCTCATTTGGCACCTGGATAGACACCTCACGGGGTTACCCGGTATGAACCAATAACGTTTTTCTTCATTGTGAGCGGTTTGTTTTACTTTGTAGTCACCGTGCCCAACGAGAAGAATTGGACTACCCGTATCCGGTGAGTCGGAGTTTCAAGAACATGAAGACCTTGAAATAGCAGCTAATCTCCCCTCTTAAATAAACAATCCTTGGAAAGCTTGTTGCTTTTTCGACTTCTTTATTATTAGTATGCGGTATTATCTTTGTGTATTTTTTCTACGGAGTTCATGTAGTTCCTTGAGCTTAGGGCTTTGCACTCTTAATATTTTTTTCTATTTTTTTCTCACATGAACTTTTGTTCTTGACGATGCAGAGCTCTAAGCAAGTCGCCAATGCACTTGAAGAATTTTTTTTAGCTAAAACTAGGAGTACTTTCAACAAAAATGTATTCTTCTAGTTTATTTATCACTTGCATTTTAAATATCCTGTCGTTTTCTGGGAGAGCATCGACTCTGTGGCTGAGTAGTTAAGCGCCCGCTTAAAAGCGCAGACCCCCAGGGTTCGAATTTGGGTTTCGCCTGAGGGTTTATTTCTACGAAGAATCTGTTTTGCTCTGGCCCCAGATCTGTCGAAAATGGACCATGCAGTTGAGGTTCCCGCATCTTGAATGACGGTGTGATGTTGCAATGGGTGTTGAACGCCAAACCAACCAGTTGACCAACTCTTTTTCATGGCGAGTAAATATTAAGATTAAATTGCAACAACTGAGTCTCCTCAAGTTCCTTCATTTACATATCGGCGTCTGTGATGTGGTGATTAGGCTCTTTGCCCTACGTGGGGATGAGCCTGCGTTTTTCTGCTTGGATCCGTCCCTCTCAGCCCGTGTTGGCCCCAACAGACAGAGTTCGAGTTGCCCAATGTTGCAAGAGACGTTAAGCCAGAAACGCAAAGACAAACCAAACATTCTTTCTCTCACTTTTACAGGTCCCCACTCCCCCCCCCCCCTCCCCACGAGGACGAGGACATATTTCTGGATCTAGTAACAAGACTAAACAAATCTATGATTTAAAAAAATCAACATGACTGTGATTTCTAGTGCCATGGCAAAGATTCCCCAAAACTACAAATATGTTAGTGATCGTTTTGTGACATGAAGTCCCCCTTATTATATTTTACAGCAACAGCAATTGATTTCTCTATGTTATTCGTGGCAGGAATAGCGCTTAGCTGAATAGAAGCTGAGATTTGACGGCAAATTTATTCTTTTTTTTTGGGTTGAAATCTGCTTCTATGTTTAAGTGGACATCCATAACGACCACACTATTCGGGTGATCGAAAAGAGAAACCGTTCTTTTAGTAGTCCAGAAGTTAATGATCCTTTGTTCACAAGTTTGTGAACTTGCGATGGACGTTGCTGCTGAATAGATGACCATTGCGGTCAGTTCATCCTTGAAAAAGACACGTCCACCCTTGCTCACTCTGGCACTGTTGTTAACATTACCTATATTACTTTATTTTATCTTATACTTTCAATTGTTGAGATTGCTTGATGTATTGGTTTGGCTTAGTTACCAGTTCTACGTCCCCCGCTACACGGTAATGTTATTTAAGAGACAAACTACTTCGACACTGCCTGTAAGGACCAAGCCGTGCTGAAAGGAAAACAATCCCAGCAGAAAAAAAATAGATCGTCCGCACGTGGGATCGAACTCGGGTCATCCGCGTGAAAGGCGAAGAGCCTAACCATTACATCACAGCACTGATGTTTGATGTATACGAGATTAATCTTCATGCTCAGATCAACAAACCCTTGATGTGTACTCTTGCGTTATGACTAAATTGAAAAAAATGTCAATTTAAAAACTCTTTGAGTCGTCTGTTACCGATCGGTAATTAGCTGAACTATAATTAGTTTGGAGTACACAGGTTCGAGTCAGTCGGAGTCATGGGGATTTTCTTTTTCTTCAGAGTTTCTATTGCTCAGAGGATTTTCCTATCGGAGTTGGCGTGAAGAACCCACACATATTTTTTTTTTTTAGGGGGGTGGGGGAGGGGGTGGTTTAACGCCCCATGCAATTCTATAAGGTCATTTACGACGCGGACCACCGAATTTTACGTCCATCTCCGATAGGACGGGGTCGGAGCTATGAATACGCCAAAAAAATCCCGGTGAACCTCCCGGGATATGAACCTGGGACCTCCTTCTCTGTAGGCGAGCGCACTACCGCTCGGCCACCGACGCCCAAACCCCCTCCCTGGATCTAAAATGAGCTCTGATGGAAAAATCACGCTCATTTGATAACTTTCCCCTAAAGTCACCAATTTTTTATCTCGGTAATAAAGTCAAACATAGCACAGGTCAGCTTGACCAGTGACAATGTTTGCCGCTCTGGGTCGGAAATTGGATTAAAAAGAAAAAACAAACAATCCCTTATTAAAGCAAAACTCATGAAAATATTGATTGAGCATAATATCATATCATATACTGTATGCTGTTGCCTCGGGGTATACGTGCTATAATTACCAACGCTACCAAGAGCTCACAGCACCGCTTTCTATTGCATTATTGTCAATCTGGCAATATCAAATGTGAGAAAAATGGATGTATGCCCATGAATAATTCATAAGGTTCTGCTAATTGCTGCCATTTCTCATCCTGATTTATGTTGGCCTGGAATAAACTTGTCAAGAACAAGTACGCCCAATCTGTTGTCCCTACGACTGAAAACAACAAAGAAATCCAAACAGCGACACGCGTAAACAAACTGGCCACGTCTTACTCAAAGCAAGATTATATTTCATGGCCGTTTGCAAACGTGGGGAAAAATACTTAGGGTGCATTGTATGCCTCCTGATGACCGAAAGCAGTTCGTAAATGATACATTTTCCCTCTTTTTCCACATAGAACTGTTCTTCAGGGGTGAATAATTAATGATTGTCCAACAGACGCTAAGATGAAAAAAATATTCGTTTGTTCCTTCTCTTCACATTGCATGTGGCTAATTTATTATATCGGGCGCTGGGGTTTTAGAATTTACTCTATACTCATTCTACGGGCTTGGAGAAAATGGTGTTAGAGTGTGGAAATATTCCATCGTGGTCCAACGGAATTATCCATTTGGTGAGAGGATCTATAATAGTAGATATAAATACACAAGGAGTTAAAGAAGAGAGGGGATACATCCCCTCCCCACTTTGCACAAATTGTCCTAGATAATGAATGCACTCATTATAAAGACAATAGTATTATCAAAACCTTCGGGCCATGGTTTCAGAAGGAATCAATAGATGTTTTCTGCTGGTCATGGAGGACCCAATTATTAGTAAACAGTATTACCCGCTAACATTATTTGCTATTGCTACCCCCATCTCTCTCTCTCTCTCTCTCTCTCTCTCTCTCCCTCTCTCTCTCTCTCTCTCTTTCTCTCTCTCTCTTTCTCTCTCTTTTTCTCTCTCTCTTTCTCTCTCTTTCTCTCTCTCTCTATCTCACTCTATCTCTCACTCTCTATCTCTCTCTTTGACACCGTCTCCCCCCCCTCTCTCTCAAAAAGCAAGTTCTGCCTCTCGCGCGCTCTCTCTCTCTCTCTCCCCCCTCTCTATCTTTCTCTTCTCTCTGATGTCTGCCTACTTAAGAATTGCCACATTTTCAGACGTCTGTAAATGTTATGGTGAAGGAAGGCTTGCTACCATTGAAAGAGTAATGTATCCGAAGACGTTGGGGAACAATGATATCGACAGAGACAGAAAAACGTGTAAGGCGACAGACATTACAAAGATCTAATGATGAAGCATACAGAACTGGCATCCCAGTTCCTTTTCAAACATAGTATGCTAAACCAAACCAAGTAATAATCTACTCGATGAAGCTCCTAAGAAATACTTCTGGGTCAATCACGCACTGTATAATTTTAGGTAGGCCTACATCGAATATTATGTCTCTAAAACTCCAGAACTTCCCATCAGGCTGCGTCCTGGACATTTGATGGGAAAAAAGAAGATGGCAACTAAATATGAACTGGAACCCGACAATAGCAAAAGGTCTGATACGTGCTGACAATTAAGTGGTGAACAATATCCCTGCAATGGCACCAGTCATCTTCCTGGTTAGTGACAATTGACTTATGTGTATCTACACGTGGGAGTCTGGACGCTCACGTCTGATCAAATTTGATATCAAGGACTTTAATTGAAAAAGTGGATTTTTGCACTTTTATGAAATCTTTAAAGCGTAGTCAATGCTATAAGTGGGTGGCTTTCAAGTGCCAAATCTCTTGTGCAAAGACACTTCAGCCAATACCCTAAACCCACTCAAACAAATCAAGCATAATCATAAACAGGATTAAGAGCAAGATCCAAAAGAATAATGAGCAATAAAAAAAAAAGAATATCCGCATCCGCAATCTATTTCCCAGCCTTGCGCAACCTCCCGCAGACCGATTGTTCTTATGGCATTTTTGCGCTTCCTGCAGCCAACAAATTATACCTGCCATAATTCTGGTCACCATAACCTGTTATTCAGAACCTGGTGCTATCCACGGGAAATCTACCCTATAGTCTACGATGATCCCAATAGGATGTTTTTAACGATTCCACTTCCAAAAGCAGCCAACCAGAAAAGATTCATGGACGATATTCTAGCTAAAAGCTTTTGCCACTACTGGCTGGCTATGTTTTCCCTGCGATGTTCTGCTTGATTGAACTTGCAAAGAATCTATATCTTGCAAATATGTAAACAAAAGTTTAAAAAATAAATTGTAATGAAAGCGAGAATACTCAACATAATGTGCTCAGATCGTGCAACCCGACGGGCATCTTTCACATACAAACAATAAATAAAAATCAAGTTCCTGTGGGTTTCTCGGTTGGCGTATGAAAAGCAATAAATCACGGTAGCTGAATGCTTCAAAGACGGCACTTTGAATGTGCTCCTTGAAGACGCGGCTGATCGATTTGCTGCGCATGCGTCCTCCTCGTTTTTGGGGTTGTTTTTTTTGTGTATGCATTCTCTGTTTTTATTATTAAATCATTATCATTATTGTTCCTGGAGTGTGTATTACCTGGTGATGGAAATGGATAGCTGTGGCCATTTCCCCCGCCTTCGGCTTCTCAGTTTATTGCATGTTGTAAATCACTGCAGGCTGGCGGGTGTAAGACGCTGCGCACAATGCACTCGTGGAGAGGGGCTCAGAAGTGAAGCTGTGGAGGTGGTCATGTTGTGACGTTAGCAGCAGAGGCTGAGGTCTGGACGCCACAACACATTCAATGGTGGTGGAGAAATAGGCAGGGCGGGAAGTGGGTGGAAGGGGGGGGGGGGATTGAGGAGCTGAAATGTTCTGTTGTGAGTTTTGAAGGCTTTCCTCTGACAAATGCGCATTTTCCGTTGGCTTTTTACGCCATGACAAGACTCAGCGGGTTATTTCAGCCAAGGAACTAGATCGTAAATTCTTTATTATATATTTCCCGTCTATGCTGAAATTGGAAGTGTAATTTTCAAATTAGAGTGGTCTGACGAAAACCAGACGTTTTATGAATGTTGGCAGAGAGCTTTGCTATTTTTACTGTACATTTTAGGGTGCTTTTGTTGTTTTTGTCTTTCTCTGAAATACAATGTACGAGCACAAAGGATGTCTAGGCGATTTAAAACGTAAAACCTCAAGAGGGAAAAGTATCAAAGCTATTTTTCTTTCTTTTCCTTCGTCTAGTACGCCTATCTTTGTCTGGCAGAAGGTTACAATAGAAAAAAAGTTTTAAGGCCATAAAATGATTTATTTTCTGCTGAAAAATCAACTCTTTCACATAAAAGAAAAGAAGGGGTCGCGGTTGTCAAGTGGGTATGTTGCCAGACCCGCAACCGTGAGGTATCACCGCAGTAATTGAGGTTACGGGTTGGAATCCCATCAGGGTCTCGACGTTGTGTCCTTGAAAGCGGCACTTTCCACAAGTTCCTTTCACTTCACCGAGTTGTGAATGGGTCCCAGAGAGCTTATTAAAATATAGTATTATTAAGAGGGAAACTCGGGAGCGGCGCTCGTGGATTACTATGAGGAGGCGAGTAAATACGCAGAAGTGTTAAACTCGAAGAAAATTGACTTGGGTTCATGTGATCATAAGTTCCTTTCACGTAATGTGAAGAGACGGAAGAGTTAAAAAATTAGAAGTATGACATGTTGATATTATTCAATATTCATCACTAAATGGTTACTTTCTAAAATCATATTATTTAGAAGAAATTGGACATTAGCAATCTACGACAACCACGAGAAGGCGAGGGAATACGCAAAAACGCCAGACCCGAAGAGAATTGTAAAGGTTCGTATAATCTATTATATATTTGACAACTTGGAAACACATGTGTCACGTTTCCCATAAAACAACCACAGCTACAGAGTTAAAAATTTGGCAGGTGCCTGCAACAAGATAGGTCCTCATATTGCTTCGATTTTTGCTTTATTCCTTTCCTGAATCTTGAAAAAAATTATTTGACAGAAAGTTCCCGTCTCTCTTTGGTCTTTAAATAATTCCACTGAGAAAAGAAACATTAAACACGCGGTAAAGTTGTGTTTGACACGACTGCGCTTCGTAACTTTCCCACACGCACTGACATAAACTCATGCGTGCATACAGCCTTTTTTTCTTCTTTGTTTACATTTTCATGGGCCTGAAGAAGACCAGGGGTCCTGTTGCAAATTTGCCCGCTTCACATTTTTCGCTTTTATTTTTTATGTATTTCACTGTTCGTCATTTTATGAGGACATACTACACGTATCATTAACATTATGGTATACTGTTTATTGAGGTTGCGTTGGGTGATTATTTTTCTACGTGTTTCTATATCCCGATCACCACCCTGTTTCGACCTCAGGCATTGGAGAAAAACAAATTAAGAGACGAACAACCACACACATATTGATAATAAGTCATTAAAGTAAAGTGAGAGAGAGAGAGATCGATAGATAGAGACAGAGAGAGAAAGAGAGGGAGAGAGAGAGAAGAGACAGGAGAGGGGAAGAGACAGACAGCCACACAGAAAAAAGAGAGGGCAAACGTAAAAGATAACGAGAAAGAGGGAAACAAAAGAGAGACTTGCGAAAGGAAATTTGAAAGGTGGTAGAATTGTTTGTTTGGTTAGGGTTTTCGGGCTCCATCGACTCTATAAGGTCATTTAACGCCAGGAACCATTCCAAAGTATTTGGGGTAGGGATTAAGTTTTGATTTTGCCCGGGCGGCCACCTAATAGGCCTACTCAAAGGGTCTGTAAAGTGCGCAACGTACACATAGGGCCTCCAAAGTTTTCGTCCTTATATGAGAGGACTGGGTGTTTTGATCTTACCTACCCTAAGATCGGGGGTGTGGTTGAAAGAGAAGGAATAGACAAGGAAGAAGAGAAGAGAGAACCAAGGCAAGCGACAAGAGTTATAGGGAGTTGGAGGAGACAAAGGAGAGAGTGAGAGGAAAAGTCAGAAAATTAGTTGAAAGAGAAGACAAGGCATAGAAAGAGGAGAAGAAGAGGAAGAAGAACCAGAAGAAATTTGTTTGGGAAAACATGCCTGCATTTCCCGGGATCGAACACACGACCAATGGCATGAGAGGCAGACACCACTAACCTCTAGACCACGAGAGTCCCCAAGGAGTAGAGACAGAGAGGACAAGTCTTCATTTTGATGCAACTTCCAGTAATCTTATAATAAGGTAAAGTCGTCCACGCCTCTAGTTGGGGACTGGGGTTCGACTACTGTCAGGAAATGTTCATTCTTGAGGGAGCGAAAGAGCGAGGGAGATATTGAAGCGGTGAGGGTCCAGCCCTATTGATTTAAGAAAGACAAAGAAAGAGAGATGGAAAGAGCAAAAGAGAGAGCGAGAGAATGGGCAAACAGAAAGGGTGTGCATCGTTAGAGAGATAGTGAGAAAGAAAGAGGGAGAGCCGCAAAAGAGATCGGGGTGGACAGAGGAGACACCTATAAAAAACTGGAGAAAGGCATTTTGTATGTATTTTGTTTCCAAATGCAAAATCTAGAAATGTTGTGTACGAAGAAGCCCCATAATCACAAAGGGAATTTAAAAAGTAGCATGTGAGTAAGCCTACCTATTCGTTTGTTCTAATCTAAAATGTTTGATTGGTTTGCCGGTTGGGTTGTTTTTTTCGAAATTTGCCATCGCTATGTTTCACTTTCAGCATAAAACTGACCACATTTCCTTCTGCCTCACCCCTCCCCTTCCAATTACCCCGGGCAAAGCCGGGTACGCAATTAGTATGTAATATTGTGCTCTCGTCAAGCACCACTTCTGGGAAATGTCGTTGGCCAGAAAGTGGAAAATTGGTGCGGTAGCACGAGACTTCACTTTTCATAAGAAAAAGTATAAGTTTCGACTCTCGGATGGGTTTCCAGCTATAGAAAACCAAATATTGTGTCATTTAGTTGATGTTTTGGCGCGCGTAAAAAGGCTGCTTGCACTGTACAATTACTAAGAATGCATTCAGGGCATCTGTGGTCATAAGTGTGATTTCTATAGCACATACAACTTACTGATAAGCGGTAATTTTAACCGAACAAGTGGCATGTAATTTTTCAAAATGCTAAAACAAATTCCTAGACATATCATTCTGGTACAGCGCCTAAAGAGCTCTCCCATACTCAAGTAAAACAGGTTTGTTCCGATGAGGGGACAAAACTGCTGCCTCAGTGCACTGCAATAAAAAAATATATCTGGTCTTTTCTCGCATGAATACCCAGCATGGGACTATGCAAGCAGTTGTCTCGTGTTAGAATCGTGGGAGGTTCACAGGGATGTTGTTTTGTCTTCTCAGCTCCAACCCTCCTTCCGTCTGAGATGGACGTAAAATTTGGAGTTTCCACCTCTTAAATGATCTTGAATTTTATTGCAGAGGTCGTTAAACTTAAGGCCACTCACATCATTTTGGACTGGATGTACTGCCTAGCAGTTGTCAAACAGGAGATGGGTACCAGCTTGGGAGATTTCAAGACGCGTGGGAGGGCTTCACTCCGTTATTGGAAGGATTTCACTGCGACTTAAAGTCCACAGATCACTCGTTTGTATGATTGATTGCGCTGGATCCTATTACGTTAAACCTTAACAGGGGATTAAGGGCGTCATAGAGAAATAATGGTCTCTTTGCTTGACAGTTTTATCGAAAATCAATGACTAGTGCTTCCGAGGGGGATAAGCTCTTATGTAAATAAGGTAATAATATATAACTCTTATCATAACTTTAATAATATGTTTCATTAACATTGTCAACATTTGTATTGATATTTTCCTTACTATTGTTGGTTTTGTCAAATAAGCCATTCTGATTATAAAAATAAAAGTAATTAGTATTATTGCTGTTAGTATTATTACTAGGCCTATTATTGTTGATATTCTTATTATTACTACTATGTTGTTATCCACAGCATTATCATCCTCGTTATTATTATTATTGTTTTATAATCATCACCATTACTATCATTATTACAAACTTTAATATTTAAAATCGCTAATAGATTTTTCTTCTTTTTAAAGTACTTATTTGAGAGGGGTGCAAGTAAAAGTTTCTTTACGAGGCCTTACTCCTTAACAATAATGACAACACATAATATAGCTGTATGTACCAGTCTGGAATCAAACGGTCTGAGTTCTACAGTATTTGTTTAATTTGTGATCAGATCTCCCCCTGAAAAGAAAAAATCCTTTAGGCGTAGGCTACACAATAATGCAATTAATTATTCCCCCTGTCTGTGTGGTGCAAATGCTTGGCTCGTCGCTTGTCATGCAGAAGACGGGAGTTCGATTTCCACTGTGGGCAAGCATCTCCATCTCTTTGGTGGGATGTTTTTATCCCTCTCAGCCCTTACAGGCATGGTCGAAGTAGTGTGCCTCTATAACGTTGGTTGTTGGTTTTGGTTTAATGCACTTTGCAACACTACAAGGCTATATTAATAGATGGGACCCCTTTCCCTCCAACTTTATGAAAGGCTAGAAGAGCTGTTACCTCTATCGGTAATCTATCTGTTCGTGTAAATCTTCATTTGTTTCAGGCAAAAAACCGAGGCGGTACTTTAGAGGAGATTTTATGGTTGGGCGTAAGTGTGTGTGTGTGTGGGGGGGGGGGGGGGGGGTGGGGGGGGCGGTAAAAATATGGGAGTGGGTGGAGTCAGATAGTAATAATCAGCAGAAGCAAGTTCCTATGTTTCTGGACCCTTCCTGAAAAACGTTTCTCCTTGTGGAGCCTGCTCCTTATACCATTGACAGTTTCATCATATTATCTCTCAGACAAAAGAGGAAGACTGACGTCACTAGAGTGTGTGTTCACGAGCCACCTTTGACGTGGACACCCCGCGGAGACGATGTGAACCAATCACCTCAATGGGATATCCCAGTCACATCTCGCCACATGACTTTTGCCTTTGTCCAATAGAATCCAGTGTCACCATGACAGATGATTCCCACCAGCTGGGATCTCTTGGGCTCAGCCAGTGCTATCTTGAACTATCTCCAAATTTGTGTGAGGTAAAAGTGGGACAATTTGCGCTTTTGCCTTTGAGCTTGGGTAACATTTTGATATTGCAAAATATGGAGTTAGTTTGAGGTCATTTATTTATGAGGCACCAGCTTCCTTTGCTGTTTTAGCACGGCAAAAATGTGGAAATGGGACAAGACAATACTGAGCTCACAATCAGTCCTGCCGTAAATCACTGAACCAAATCTAGGACAATGTATCAATTGTTGAGAAGATGGCTCTTCTAGGTCTAAATCTAGCTATTCCCAGGTTCCCAGGGTAGGGCGGAGGGGGTGGGGGGTAAAATAGATTGCCAACATTGATTTTCTATTAATTTGGACTGCCTGTCCAGTTTGTTTAAGTTACCAGTGTTACGTCCTCAGCAACACTGCAAAGTCATTTAAAAGATGTGCTACTTCGACCCTGCCTGTCAGGGTCAACCCAGGTTTAGACGAGAAAAGTTCCAGCAGAAAAATTACCCAGATCGTCCGCGCGTGGGATCGCACTCGGGTCTTCCGCGTGACAGGCGAAGAGCCTAACTATTTATTACACCACAGCGCCACTCTGCCCGTCAGCAAAGCATCTTCACCTATTGACACATACAGGCTATACTCTTTTTTTTTAAAAAGCCAACACCTGGCAAATGCCATATTACTCATAAATTATGCGTTTTCGATTTACATTTTCAGAGTGTGGTTTTTGTTGTTGTTGTTGTTGCTGCTGTCTTGTTTTTATTTGTGGGTTGTTCTTTTTTCATGGGGGGGGGGGGGGGGGGGGGGGGCGG
>JAUKPP010256061.1:0-12240 GCA_032273245.1 Phyllaplysia taylori
TCTCCCACTGTCTCTCTCTCACTCTCTCTCTCACACACACACACACACACACACACACACACACACACACACACAGACATGCAAGTATGCACATATTCATCGTAAATAAAAAACATCCCCCTCTCTGGAGTTGAGCTTAAAAAACAACTTGTACAAGATTTGGTTCATACAGCCAGCAGTCAGCAAAGGTCAAAAGTCTAAACAACCTTTCCCTTCAGATCACATGCAATAAAAAAGAAAGGACAAAACTCAACACAAGTGACCGTTTCATGGATATTTCCTCCGAGCATGTTCCTACTTTCCTTGTGGATAAAAAGAACTCCCTACCTAGTACCGCCCCACAATAATTTATTTCCAATATGCAAGCAAAATTACGCTGGAAAATAAAATACACAAAATGTATACATTATATCAATATGACATAATAACCCACACTTTGGACTATCAAACATTTTGTCGGAGTATTTCCCCAAAAGCTTAAGTCCGCAATAATAAAAAAAATGGGGCATACACATCTAGAGAATAACACCGACAATTTGCTAGCAGTGTGGTGAAAAAGCAAGATTTTGATTAGGTTTACCTTTTTAACTCACTACAGCAAATGCCCAAATATGATAATGCTTAAAAAAAAAACAACAACAGAAATTTCCTGTGTAAATATCATGACAAGAATATGAAGAAATGGACAGAAGTTTAAATATTCACGCGTACTCAAGATGTCCAGAAATAAACCACTGAGTACGCAGCCTCAGCAGCCATGTTATTACAAAACAAACTCGACAATAAAAGTAGAAGAGGGGCACGGAGGTTGTTGAGGATAAGTGTTAGAGGTCACCAGATGTAAAAGTAGCCGAGCAGGTGAGAGAAGAACTGTGAAGTTTGAGACCAAACGAGAAGTCGCAACGACCACCCTGATCCAAGTCTTTTTTACCACTTTATGTTTAAAACATGCTGCAGGGATGGGGACTATTTTTTTTTACTCAGGGATTTTTCCTGAGAATCCAAACTTTTGTCTGTTATTTCTATTTCATTTAACATGCTTTTCATGAAAATAATTCGAACTGCCCCCCTACCTCCGGCAAATACAGAGAACAATCGGAAAATCCCCATCCCTGACTATGACCATTAAGATTAGTAAGAGCTGAGAAAAGGGTCTCAATAAATATTAATACTACTAATAGTTATCATAATGCGGGAAGTGTTGTTGATGTGATTATACAAATTGGGAAGACAAAAAGAGGCAAGTTAGAAGGATAAGAGAAGAGCCAGACACTAAGTGTGATCCACTAAAAAAAAGAAGAAAAGTGCGATCCACTGCAGGTGCCAAAAGAAGAAAAAAAAACATAGCTATACAAATAACTTTTCCCCCTAGCCTGATAGGGATGGAGTAGAAACCGTTATCTCTCTTAACAAGCGGTCTATCTTGACTCATGAATTGCACATGCCAAACAAGAAATAAAAATGACAAAAACAGAAGAAAAAACAACAACCAAAAGATGAAAAGATTAATTAAGGAAAGAAATGTTATGCGACTTAAATGTCTTAAAGCTCACTCTGAATCTCATGCATAAAAAGCAACACAAGAGTCCGCACAAAACAGCAGTGTGTAGACAAGAAAAAGAAATATTCAAATTTTCATAGAACATATTTAATGAGATGAAGAAAATCTGTTTGGTGCCAGGTCGAGGTAAGAACATTATGGAGAAAAAAGAAAGTGTAAATATAAAGTTCCTTTTGAAGGATTATCATAGATTGTCTCGTGAAAGTGGAAGATCAAGAGTTATGCTGAAAGGGAGCGAGTGTTCTGACACTCATAATAGTTTAATCATTCTATGTTTATGGTAGAACTTAAGGACTAATCAATAGTACACAAAACTTCACATTTGTAAATTTTTCACCAGAAAGGATGCCTATCATCTTAAAAAAAATATTTAAAATCTTAGCACAACTACATCAAATTTGAACTTCATATCCACTGTTGGGATTCTGGTCAATGTGGTTCTGTGCAAAAGATGCACTGAAGGACCCAACAATGCCTGAGTCACAGGTGAAAATCAATTATAAACATTAAGTTAACCACTTGAAACAAGGTTCCAATTGGGTTAAGTTAAACTTTGGGCACTGTTAGCAATAAGATGTAAAACAGGCACATGTGTTTTCCACATTCCGAAAAGTGGCTCTCCAACAAAAATGCTGCAAAATGGAATCCCAACGGATTCAAGAGGGGTTACAACATGATGGATACAGAAATAGCAACAAAAGTTACTAACCTCAGTCAAAATGCAATAGATAAATTCATATCCACTGCACTTTGGCTGAGACTGGTACTCTTTATTGAGACTTTGATCCTATTACTGCTAAGGGGATAGAAGAATCACCTGCCACTGCATGCATCAGATGTATCAGGACAAAGTATAAGAGGAAGGTGAGGGTTGGGTCAGAGATTGTAGGCGCAAGAACTGACAGCAGCAAGGCACACCATGTAGAGACACTTTAGTCTGGACAAGCAACAGCACAACTATACAGTGACATCACAACTTCAGTCACAAAGACTTTGGGTGAAAATACTACAACAATAAAGCACTAGTTCCTTTTATATTGAAAATTACTTTGAATTCCTACAAGAGAAAAGTGATTTTTTAAAAAGAAAACACATTTCTATGAACATCTCAGAATTGTTTAAGACATGTATATCTATCTAAAGTGAAATCAAACTTAAAGTTACTTTGCTTTGACCCTGAATCTAGGGGTCTAGAAAGTGGGTCCACCGCCTTGGTTGGGAGTACATTTTGCCAATTTGGTAATGAATATTGCTAGTTGGTCAGCATTGGCTAAGACACTGGTAACAACAGACTAGAATTTGGTGGGCAATAAGTAGCAGATAGATATAAATTGTGCAATACTGATCTCTAGATTCATACTGACTTATTGACACATGTAGTAGAAAGTTGAAGAGCCAGAGATACAGTGATGTTTAAATGCATTCAAGACAATGCCAGAGTGATCATCAACTAATAAGCATATTACTCAACATTGCTGCTAATAAATATATTATTACATCAGGCAGACCAACAAACCACAAGACTAGGGAAGGCATATTGTGACAGTTAAACATCCGACCGCTGAGCCACCGTTTTGGCAAGGGATGGAGCCCAACAAATGCAACACTTGTCAAACAAGAATTTAGCCGATGGGTATAAAACTTCTCCTCCTCTCCACGACAACAGTCTCCACTACAACAGTCGTCGTCTTGTTACACTCACAAAGATGAATGCATCTTTAAAGTTTTGGTTAAAAACACATAATTTTGTCATGACAAGCTCATCAACACTGTGAATATTGTTCCCATTTCAGAGATGAGAATGACTGACAGGCACACACCAACACAGACACAACAAACAAATGCTTGTGCAGACCCGAGATGGCAAGACCTGAGATACACTCCCAGCAGTATCATTCGGAACACAGCAAAGTTCAGCTCATGTCGGTGAAGCTACCTCGCTCACTTCCCCGGCAGAGCTTAGAGCACTGGTACGAGTCACAACAGACCAGAGATTCTGCTTTAACTGAGCATAGTTGACATGACCACACTGATTTCTATAAATTACTTGACTGCCCACTGGCAGATCTTCTGTTGCTCCCTATTCATTCTCTACAGTGATGTGGGCTACGCAAAACATTGCATCGGTGTCACCCTTAAGGTGCATCTGCCAACAAAAGCAGAGGAGTAGTGCAATTTTCACCAATCCCTTTGCTTTAACCAATTTTTCCCTGCATTTCCTTCCCTTAAGGCAAAATTCATGGATTCTTGACGTGACATCAGGCAGCTACGATCTAGTAATTTATAGAAATCTTTGCATGAGAGTAACTCCAAACAGCTCAGAAGGCACACGATAAAAAAAAAAATATTTTAAAAAATATAAAAAAAAATTTTAAAAAGGGCCATTTCCTGGCTACCTCCAGGACTTGTGCCGTTATGATGATGTGTCTATGAACCTTATCAGTGGAGGGGAGACTGGAGAGGGGAAAGGGGGAGACTGGAGAGGGGAAAGGGGGAGACTGGAGAGGGGAAAGGGGGAGAGAAGGGGATGGATGCGGAGCGGAGGGGTAAAACTAAAAGACAACCAGCACAGACACAACCTGAAGCAAGCACAAGTTTCAATGACGTCTATTGCACGAAGTGAAGATCTCCATCCTCCCTGACACACACAAGAACTCAAGGCTTCTCCTCATCTTGTCCCAATGACGTACACAAACCTATCAACAGGTACAAAGTCCAATAGACTGAATCAAAATCAAACGGACCATTTACCTGATCTCCATAAATGTTTGCTCAGTGATTATACACCATGAATATATACACAAATTTTACAAGTGACATGCGAATGATGAACATGGTGTTTATGAGAAAAGAATGAGGATGGCTCTAATTCATCTCCAGTACATCACATTTGCAGATCTACCATGACCTATTCTGAGAGAAACCCCATTTACAATTCTTACCATTTTTTTTATGCAATGTAAAACCTTACTGAACAAACATAAAACCTACAGTTTATAAAAGTCTACAAGAAATATAAGTATGGAGATGGGTGCTGCTCAAATGCTCTTTGATCAAGCTCATCTTGAACTGAAGCAATCTATAGCTTGGCAACAAATGACATTTGCTTACAAATGCTATTGGTTCATTGCTTGGGGAGTCAAAACATACACATCTTAATAGATTCATATAAAATTCAAGGCAGCACGTTTTTACTATGATGCTCTATTTTGTTTGTTTGTTCTTATTTGACCATGTACAGATAATTTTTATTTTAGAATTTTCAGCAGAACTTATCTTTCAAAAGCAACAGCTCCATACACTGAAACTTACAGAAGCCTTTCACTAGAGACAAGATAATCTATCAAGTTTTGCCTAAGACCAATGACATCAAGAGTAAAATATGAAGACTTTGATCTGAGCTGAAGCCTGATTATAAGCAAATCCATGAATATGCCCTGTAAAAAAAAAGAAAAAGAAAAGAGTCCATTGACTAATGAAGGAAAGCTAATGTCCTTTGAGTTCCCTAATACTAATACACAAAAAAGAAACAATATTGCTCATAATTTAGCATCAAAGAAGCCTAAACCGGCGTCTGTGGTGTAATGATTACGCGTTTCGTCTATCACGTAGAGGACGTGAGTTCGAGGTCCACGTGGGGCAGTTTCTTAGATCGAGTGTTTTACCATTTTTCAATGTTCCTCTCAGCCTAGGTTGACCCTGACAGGCAGGGTCGAAGTAGCCCGTCCCTTAAATGACTTTACAGTGTTGCAAGGGATGTTAAGCGAAACTAAACCAAACCAAAGAAGCATAAAGCCCTATAGTTTTGCACTAGTCCTTTGCGTATTTGGAACTCTATGCAATGTACAAAACACAGGGCCTTGGATACAGACATCTCAGATGGTACAGAAGATATTTATGAGAAACAAGACAGTTTAGGCTGAACCACATCATCAGCTCCTTTCTAGCAACTGGGACAGAGAGAAGGAGTTGATCAGCATCTACCTCACATTACAACCGGTTTCAAATTGACATAAGTTGCTTAACAATTTGACTCAAATAAATGGCACACAGCAGTTTGTACAACAGTCAACTTTAGGCCATGCAATTGTACTCACTCTCACCAGTAACTCACTTGGAACTAAACATTTCATGCAGGGTAGCTTCTAGTACAGGAGACTTTGGCCAAGAAATGAATGTTGTTTGACACAACATGAAATAGTTCAAAATATGATTCTTGGCAACTCAGTCAGTACAAATAGCAAACAACAACATTGTCACGTACATCATGAATTAGGAAATTCAATCTCACTAATGCTTTCAAAGAATTACTAGTAAACACATCAGAGACACATTATAAATTTGCAAAGCTTTATCTTGCTTTAGAACTCTCTTACACAAAAACTGTTTCACATCAAAATGTTCCTTAAAAACTACAATACATTATTTTATATGAAAAAGGCGGATGTGCAGTTAAGAGAATTCAAAGTCTAATTTACTTGAAATATGAAAAGGATACAAAGAACTATACCCTCAGCGTTGGGTTAATGAACTTAATGCGATTAAAGTGAGGACCCCCAGCAAGGCTGTGAAGTTAAGTCACTAGTGGATACATGTATTGCTGCTAAACTTAATTGTTACAAATGATGACAAATCGGTATACATGACATTTTCCAATGAAAAATGTGGCATGAGTGCACGCTACTGTGGAAAATAAAAAAAATATACCTTTGGTGTTTCAAACATTTAGCATCAATAATAAATAAATTCTGTATTTGACAAAATACCTCTTAGTAAGCCTACCTATCTTTTTTTTACTATTTAGAAGAGCTAACTGCCTGCAACATGTCTTCTACTTCCGACCCTCTGATCTAACTGAAATAGAATATTCTTATCAGATACATCAATGTTCATTTCTTTTCATATCAGAATATCAGCACAATATTGTTCTTCTTCAACAGTGCAGTAAAATATGACAATAATTTCACAACTTTATCACGACTTCAAAGGGCACGTCTTCAAGGTCATTGGAACAGCAGTGCAACTGGATCAACATCCGAACAAGGCGATGATTCCAAATTTAAGCATCATGGGATAAAAACAAAAACATCAGGAGCTTGACACAAATAGATCCATATCCGTAAGTTATCGATATAGACTCTGGAAGGCAACCGACAAAAATACAAAGATAAACAATAACAATCAATCATGAAAACAATAAAAAGGTCCACTTCAAAGCTGGGTTATCAGGATCAATAATGAATTTTGATGAATGCTGCGTTAGTCTTGGAGGCCCCAGGTACAAATAAATATTCAGTTATGGAAAATGGCAACAATGTCAAAACAGGCAAAGAGCGTACTCTTATTTTCTTTGTCAAAACCAAACTACAAACAGATCTACAGCTTTCAGAAGAAAAAAAAACAGGACAAAAAACCTCAAAAGAAATCTTTTCAAAACTCCGAAATCTTAGATTTGTTAAAGAGGCTGCTAGTGAAGTGAGGCCCTGTTTATCAAGGAGAGATGTGCTTGTCAACGACAAGGGTTCGCTATAGAAAATGACAATACAGGACAAAAGCAAGACTGTCAACAAATGGTTAGCATTTTCTTTCACTGGTTGCTAGCATAATTTCAATGTGTAAGAAAAGACGTAAAAGGAAGTGGTCAATATTTTTTAAAAAAGGAATCTTAAAACTGATAAAAATTTAAGATGCAGGGGTAAAAGGTAAACATTAGGTGGGTGGGGGTAGGACAAATAGTGCCTTTAACACCAGTGTAATATATTTCCCTCTCCCAGCATGCGTCTGTGTGTTGTCGTTTTAATGGCCATTTAAGTGTAAACGTGTGGAATGTGTGAGATGACTGATCCCAATCTGGATGTGAGCGATGAAAAGCCAGCCTGCCATTTTGCCAAGCAACCCTAGTCAGAATGACCTAGGACATAAAACTTCTTACATAGCTAGCAGAGTAAATGAGTTCTTCTCAAAGTAGTGACCTATCTATCATGTAACTAGCAAAGCATTGCAAGGTAAATGGTTGCTTTAAAAATAGTGACCAAGGACAAAAAACTTCTATCATGTAACTAGCAAAGCATTGCAGAGTAAATGGGTTGTTGTTAAAATAGTGACCAAGGACAAAAACTTCTACCTAACTAGCAGAGTAAATGGGTTCTTTTAAAATAGTGATACTTCTACTGCAAGATGTGGGCTATAATGGAGAAGGGGACTGATGATTAGTATAAAGCCTCAAGAGGAGACAGACGGACTGAAAAGTAGAGAGGCTTTACCAAGTATATCCATCCTTAAAAGATTCTCTTATTAACAATTGGTTCACCACCAATCTGTTAATTTTGAAAGAAATGTAACAAGACTTCTAAATTCCTAGAAATCTCTCACACAAACAATATGCCTTAGCATCAAAACTTCTCAACAGCCAGAAAAAAAAAGTAAATTGAATAATAAAAAGCATTCTGATGATAGCAGTACAGAAAATATATCTGTTTGAAGTTGATCTTTTTCAAAAGCACACGTAAACTCCAAAATACCAGTTATAGTTCACATATATCTAGATCCACGTTAAGGATAAAATATCTAATCAAAATACATGTACTACAAACATCATTTAATTTTCTCTTGTTGAGTTTTTGGTTTTACATCCTTTAGAACCCCATAGCTGTAAGGTTATTCAAGGGGAGAGCTGCTTCGCCACTGCCTGTCAACACAGGCAAAGTGGGATAGATTACATCAAAGCAGATACTTGAAATAAAATGTTCCCCGTAAAGGGTTAGATCTCATGTCTTCTACATGCAAGGCTATTCCTCAAACAATTAAACCAGAGACAATACATAGAAATTAAATCTAAAATCTGATAAAAATCTTAAAATGGTGGTAAAATAAGAAATGTCCACTATGAAGGAAAAACTATTGGCTAGACCTGTGGCCTTGGGATAAGGAATGGATAAAAGGGTTAGCTGGGGTAGCTGGAGAAACTGTTGGCCTTTACATGTATGGCACTCGGTGAGAGGCTTTGGAGTACAAAGATCAACACTAAAACACTGCAGCATTCAACCTAGGTGTAAGACGCTTATATGACGGGAGAACCATGCGATGAAACTAAAAAGCGACAGCAAGAGGGAGGAAAATTAATCATATTGTATCACACTAACTCAACATTGCAGCAGGTTGCAGTTATCCAGACCATGGAAGATAAAATTAGCTTCCATGGACACAAATGGACTCCTGCGCTGCTTTCAATTAATTCCTTAAGTACAAAGTAAAGCATGCATTATTTAAGTTTAAGGATCATTGTGACATTGTTAACATTTCCCCCACAGCCCTTGCTAATCCAAGACTGTTAACATAAGTGACCATGGATTGACAAACATCACAAGTAAAGCAGTTGAAATCTTTGTAAGAGGTGCCAACTGGATAGGAAAAATCCAGATATCCAGTTATTCTGCCCTGCTTATAAGCTTATAATTGCTTAGGATGGACATAAGAGTGGTTCAGATATCTGGATTTCCGGATTTATTCCAGCATCTCTGATTTGCACGTGTGATAGACAAGAAAACAGGATCTGTCACCACACTGAGGTATATATTTCTATAAAACAGCTATAAAAAACAGCTACCTGCACAGTGTTATTATGCTACTTGGCCATTGACACAAACCTTGATGTGAGCGTTTTGGATGTGACTTCTGTGTGATGAATATGCTAACCAGGCACCCTAAATATAGGACATTGCTTAATTATACTTCTGCTGTTCCAAATTAAAACCTAGTATCTAACTTTTCAAAGTTTTGCTGGAAACCCAAAAAACTGGTTCAGATGATTGTTTCTTAAAACAGTTATATCTGTACCATTCCTTCACTGATTAATGCAAAATCAAGGTATCCCTACTAAGCTAATGTAGGAAGACACAATTTTTTTTTCTCTTACTGATTGAAATAATATGTGAAGAGTGAATTTGATCTAGAAATGCAAATACACGGTTCTCTATTCAGAAGGTAGAGTTCTTCTCCTGTCTCTTAATGTGAATATAAGTGGATTACTTTAGCAAAAAGAAAATAAGAGAACAAAAAGGACTATGCCGTAGAGATTTCAGTCCAGTCAGGTAGACATAAATGTGGAAGAAAATTAATCAGACATAATCATGTCAACGATAAAATCAGCATGATGAGATGGATAAAAATAATGGGGAGGAAAAACATTTGCAACGAAAAAACCCTTGCCTTAATAATTCAGTAAAATCAGCAAAACAGGGTACAAAAATGTTAGTGTACAAAAACAAAGAGTAGATTAAATGAGCTGCTTCTACCCGATACAAAAGTACTGTACAAAGAGTATGATCACAAAAGTAGTAGATACATCGTCAAAGAGTTGTGTAAGGAGCAGTGAGGGGGGAAGAACTGTAGCAGCTCCACGCTTGTACGATGTACAGTATCATACTAACATAGCGCTGGCTGTCAGCATGGATGGAGGTGGAGAACGGGGTTGGGAGCTTGTCACACATAAGCTCCCTCAAATCTATACAGTTGCTTGGGGGAGGGGGGTGCAAGGTTTCATAGAAAGCTTCCACGTATTCACAACTGTGACCTTTCTTCTTTATTGTTCCTCATTAGAATAGGCAAAAAAAACAACCACAATGCTTTTAACTATACAGGTCTAGGTTTGAGCAGCAGCAAAAGCCAAGATAGGAGGAGACGTGATCTCCGCATCTTTACAACTATTCTACCATCCACTGAATTTACCCATACATCTTTTCAAATACTACAAAAGGCTATAAGTGTTACCACAGATGAGATTGGCTGCGGCGTTGATACAAAATGCAATCCATCATAAAGGGAACTCATTATGGCCTCAGTCTCATTCTGTCTAGAAACTTTGTTGAAAGAATTCTATCTTCAAGCCACAAAACTGAATTGAGTGTAGAGAGATTATTTTTCGAGGAATCGCTTCAAGCATGTAAAAATGACAAAAACTTTTCAGATACATCAAAACAGTGTAATATTGACATCACACCTTGAAGGCACGAAAATCCTTGTATAAGAAGATCTGGAACATCTTGAGTTTTTCCTCTGTTTAGAAAATGTTTGTAAAAATGTCCTTATAGTATATCCTAATAAAAAATATGCTCAATTGACAATGTACCTACATTGAGGCATTTCATGTTAATGGAATTACAGAATGTCCAAACACTAACATGCTCAATAAACTAATAATGACTGCACTTATATAGCACATATCCCTGTCTCAAAAGCAGGCTTTATGCGCTTTACAATCAATTACTATTCTCTTTCTGGAGTCTTTCATGAAGCCAAGCT
Source organism: Phyllaplysia taylori (assembly GCA_032273245.1). Lineage (NCBI taxonomy): Eukaryota > Metazoa > Mollusca > Gastropoda > Aplysiida > Aplysiidae > Phyllaplysia > Phyllaplysia taylori. The sequence continues at coordinate 10,862 of JAUKPP010256061.1, forward strand.
ACAGTAGTCAAGATTTGCAAGTCACACATTTCCCCAGAGATGAAGAAGAGGGAGGGAGGGAGGGATGGAGGGAGGGAGGGATGGAGGGAGGGAGAGACTCAAACAATCATTGCAGCATGAGGGAGCGCAGGTTGTCGTGCAGAATTGTGTCCTTCACGTCCTGAAACACATGCTTGATGTTCTCCGTATCAATGGCCGTGGTGAAGTGGTGGAACAGCGGTTTGGATCGCTCACGCCGCCGCTGGTCAAACATTTGGCACAGGAAGTGCTTGACCTCGTCCAGGTTGTGTGGGTTGCCCTTGTAGTCGGGGAAGTAGTCGCCGATGTTGACCATCCCGACCTTCTCCTCCAGCAGGTCCATCTTGTTGAGGAAGAGGATGATGGACACGGAGGCAAAGTTGCGGTTGTTGATGATGGTTTCAAAGATGTTGCACGACTCCATCAAGCGATTCGTCTTGCGATCTTCCATCAGCACCTGCATGAATATGTACACAATAAAATGTTAAAAAACACACATAAAAAGCCACAGAAAGAACAGTATGCAAATACAGAATAAAAATATAGGATAAACATAATACACAAAAGACATGAAAAAGCCAAATCTCGTTCAACTTAATAAAGATTTTGAAGTAATCTAAGCAAAATAGTTTCTACATTTGGGAAAATAATGACTGCCATAATAGTAGTGAGGACGTTTTTCAACAAGCATTTATTTGACTTTGTGCCTTTCCCCCTCAATTGATTCTCTTTCTTAAAGCCATTCAAGTTCCCGTGCAATAAACTGTGTTCACTCCTTTGCCAGATGGATTACAAGATTTCATGTCACTGTATGACCCACAGCAGACAGCCAAGGATTGCATCATGCAGGAAAGAATCATATTCATATTCAGCATTTCAGTGTAGCAAAGTGAAGAAAAACGTGGCACCAGACAGAGCAGAACTGAAACAAAACTTCCATAAATGAAGTAATGATTCTATCTGAAGGATTTTTTTCTTCTCTTTAAAGCATTGCTGTGCATATGAACATCAATTACAACATAAAACAGAAAACCTAGGAATCTTTCTTTCCTTCGTTATTTTTGTATAAACACGTTTAACATACACATCCTTTAATGTCAAAAATGTGTTTAAAATTACACAAAAGCTCATGTGGATGTCAGCCTTTGACCTTGCAAACTGTAAACATGCCTGATTTTTTGTTCTGCTCTGCTTATTTGAAGTTATATACAGCAAAAAGACTTAATTGTTTCAGGCTGGTGGCACAAAGTAATAGGGATTCCTGCTTTTATTTGATATGCAGGGAGGACACCTGTGTATTATCCATATGTGCCAATACAAAGAAACCTCTTTATTGAATCTTTATCATTGTTTTAAGGGGG
>JAUKPP010256072.1:0-22398 GCA_032273245.1 Phyllaplysia taylori
GCCCGAGCTGGGATTCGAACCCGCAACCTTCCGATTACGAGTCCGGCAGCCTAACCACTAGACCACCGACGCCACAATGGCTACTAAAACCACCGTGGATGACGCGTGCGGTACATGGGGGCCGCTGTAAGCTGCAGTTGGGCAAACTGGTCCACATAGATTCCATGTGACTTCAGAGTGTGGGGTTCTGGGTGAAATAGACGTTTCTGGTTGTTGATTTTATCCAAATCTTCATTTCATAATTTTTCATTGATAAGGTTGCGCCGGGTTTTATTTTTTGTTTGGTTAGGGTTTTAGGGCTCCGTCGACTCAATAAGGTCATTTCGGCCCAGCGCCAGGTTTGGAAAGACATTGTGTCATTCTTTCCCTGTCTCTCTCTCTCTTTTTCTCTCCCTCCCTTGTCCTCTCTTTTCTTTTCTCCTCTCACGCTCTGTCTTCACTCTGTCTTTAGCTTCATTTTTCTCTCTTCCCAAGTGACATGCCTGCAAACAACAATGTTTTATTGCAGTGTATGTACATTATATAGTCGAGGCCAGTTGAACAGTAAAGCCCGATCATCTAAGGCTGGCGCATGAAAGAATATGCATGAGAGCATTGATGCATCTTGGTACAGTAGCTTAGTCATAATCGAATCCGAAGTTTTAAATGCAAGATGTTATCGTTGATATTCATAGTATGTGCCGTAAGAGAGAGAGAGAGAGAGAGAGAGAGAGAGACAAAGAGAGGGATACTACGGGGGGGGGGGGGGGCAAAAAGGGATGGACTGTCTTTGAGAGAATGATGAAGGAATGAAAGACTTGCTCGCACAATTTCAACACTGGCTATTCCTCGGTCACCGCAAGTGCATAGATGTGTTACTATATTATATTATTTCCGTCGAGCATATTACCGTGAATTTCATCATACATAGGCCTAATTATATTACATGTTATGACAAACAGCTTGCTTGCTATATCGTGCAAATGTCCTCTGTAGCTATGAATGCTTACTCAATAGTGTGAGCCAGTAGGCTACGCCATAAGTGCCAGTAGTTACACAATGCTTAGTATAAGCCAGTATGATATACATGCCTGTTGTATATTTCTGTGGCAATATTATATGTATTGTCAATATTATACGTCTTGTCAATTTTATACGTCTTGTACACTGAGAACAGCTTTGACGTGTCTGTTGTGCCTGAAATGTTCAATATGTCTGCCACATGTTATAAGTATGCTCCTGTCTTCCTATCCCTGTCTTCATAAGTACATATTTCTAAGGTATCTGTATGCAACCTTTTGCACACAAAAAAGCCCATTATTATCTGCTGTATCATGCCCCACTCTACCTATACCTGTCCTCGTCGATATTTCTAAGGTGTCTATGTCTCCATCTTTTACTATCATTATGATATTCATATAACGCATTATTTGTTCATGTTGGTACTCTTTAGTGAATAATAACATTATTCCCTGCTCTACCAATAATTTTCTATTTAAATTCATACTACTAGAGATTTTTTTTACCTAACATGAACTTTTGAAAAGCATAAAAAAAACAACTAAAAAATAACAATAACAGTGTACGTGCATTCCCTGTTGCATAATTTCCTCTGATATTAATCCATATATGATTCCTACTGTGTAAACTCATTCTTTCATTTATTAATGTAGGCTTAGTTAGTGTTTACTTCAACGCTTATTTGGCATCTTTCCGATATATACATTGCTTTATTACTTACGCATTCTCTATCCTATTCTCTACAAGTGAATAATTATTATAATATCATTGCATTATTTTGCTATGCTAAAACCTTTTTCTAAACTTCACATTGAATTAATGGCTTAATAACTATTGGCACTGGTACGCATAATAAAGTATAGTATGTGCACTTTCTAATCTATAACTTTGTTAACTTAGGTCAAATCTTTATTGACACAGAACTAGACAAGCAAAATGCACTTGAGTGAAGCATTTAGTATAAAATGCATAATTTTACTAATGGCTCTGTTACTCTAGTAACAATACTTTGAATCACACTATCATCAAATTAGATAGGCCTACATTTTGTTTTTATTATGTGTTTAAGCTAGCAATAAATAGATCTAGGCGCATGCTTATCACCCCGGCATTTTCTAACCATAATGCTGATAGTCAGTTGTGCTGAAAGGAATTGATAAGGCTATTTTTTATACATTGGTAGTCAGGTGTGATTTGCATGATATTGAATGTATAGGCTCTACTGATTGAAAACATTGTTATCGTAGAAAATTGATTAAATTAATGCTTTATAGAGAAAAAAGACGAAGGCAGATAACATTAAGTATGCATGCATTTGTAATATTATTACAGATATGTATTACCACGCCTATTGCTTAATCTAGTCTAAATGCATTTTCAACATGAACGTCTTTGCAGCTGTCTCCATTGCTCTTCTATTAGAAGTTCTGATTGTTCTTGTTTTTCTCATTTATTATTTTTATGTCTCTGTTGGTGTTATCGTTCAGACTTGTTCTTGATGTAGGTTGTTCTTTTTTTTCTCTCTCTCTCTTTTTCTTTCTTTTTGCTTCTTCTTCTTCTTGTTCTCGTCCTTGATCGTGTTCCTCCATTCTGTTTCTGTGACGATGTTGTCTTTAAAATAGAGTTACTTCTATGTAGTTTTTTGTACCACTCTCTGTACTTCTCTCTCGCTCTGTCTACGTGTATCTATTTATCTGTCTATCTTTCTATCTATCTATCTATCTTTCTGTCTATCTATCTATCTCTCTCTCTATCTATCTATCTCTCTATCTATCTATCTATCTATCTATCTATCTATCTATCTATCTATCTATCTATCTATCCATCTATCTATCTGTCTGTCTATCTATTTATCTCTCTCTCCATCTATCTATCTATCGATCGATCTATCTATCTATCTATCTATCTATCTATCTATCTATCTGTATATTGGCTGCTGAAAAAGGACAATAAACGTCCAGCAGTCGGGGATCAACGAAGTTAAGTAAAGTGTACGTGACTCCACATTTCCCCACGGAGATGAACAAAGTGTTTATTCCTCCCTCCTTCCTTCCCCAGCTCTGAGCCAGGGACGCCAAACTGCGGCGCCGGGCAAGAGCGGGGTTTCGCCACTGTCCCGGAGACCAGCAAACCCACAGCGCTCTCACCGCTGGACAAACGTGAGTCAGGGCGAGCACGCTAACTACTGGACATGGGGGGGGGGGGGCTGTAGGGCGGATGGGGTTAAGTCCTGTCCTCAGTTTGGCTGTGTGATGGCGCCGATATGGCTTTATAGGCTTTATAACATTGATTGAGCTGTAAAATCCTAAGCAACCAAACAAGACTTGTGTGTAGCTCACCCTAGGAAAGAGTGTACTGAGATATGATGTGACTGTTTGAGACTCAATTGGAGAACAAATCATGTTTATTAAGGGGTTATCCATTACCTTACCATCGCAAGGAACTACTCGTCTTTGTGAAACGACAAAGAATTTTTTTTTAAACAAGAAGAAAATGGACAGTCTTTATTTTCTTTATTTCTTTTACTTTTGTTTGGTCACCAGTTTTACGTCCTCTGCAACACTAGGTCATTTAGAGACGGGCTACTTCGACCCTGCCTGTCAGAGCCAACCCGGGTTGAGAGGGAAAAAATCCCATCAGGAAAAAAAAAAGATCGTACGCACTCAGGATCGAACCGGAGTCTTCCGCATGACAGGCGAAGAGCCTAACCATTACACCACAGCGTCGGTCTTTATTTATTCTTGGGCTGTATATCTTAATAAAAACGTTGGACCATTGTTTTGTTTTACCTTTCAATTGTGTATTTATATTGTTGTCAGCCGTTTTGTTTTATTATGCCTTCGGTTATTGCTCTTAATAATTCTGGGTTTTTTCCTTCATCAACAGAATTGATCGATGCATCGAAACGAGGGGAAATCCATAAGGTATGCAGAATGTTTTGTTTTCTATTTAACACATCTCCCAATACTAATTGAACGTCATTTTAAAGTAGCTAGGGCCTTCATTTTAGAGTCCACATCCGATAAGGCTTGGATGTGAGGCATAAAAATTCAGAAAGAATTCAAGAAAATGTATCATGATTCGAATCTGTGACCTCCGAGTTCTAAGTCAGGCGTTTTTACACAAGACCACAGTTGTCCCCATCAGCACATAGTATTATTAAGGTTTTTCAATTTTGTTTGACCTTTGTGTCAGCAGGATTTCTAGTGTGTCCTGCCCTTTCTACTTCTATATTGTAACGATTGTCCTAATCTTCTTCATGTCACCCAAATGACATTGCAGTGTTGGTGGTTTCGTAAAAACTATATATACAAACAAATTGAAATAAAAATGATGTCTTAATTCTGATAATCAATATTTTGTTACCTTTCTGGTGAAGTGTTGCAAATTTTTAGATGAAAATTTTACTGGAGAGACCAAAACCCATTTACCTTTCTTTTAGTATCCACGTTAAGTCCCAAAATGACATTCTTGGTTTGAGTACCTACACATGTATGATGTACGCATATGTTTTAGTCTTACTAGACTTGTGACACTTTTGAGTTTATTTTTTTTCCTCTTGAATTGGTAGAGATGACTTCCAACATTTCAGCAGAATGAAAATTGCATATTATTTTGATACTTTTGTAACCAAGTGCTTTTAAAGATTAACAAAGCAACAATTTTAAAAAAGTCATGTGTTCCTTCTTTTTATCGTGTCCAGATTGCAGAGGTTCACCACAAAGGCGCCAACCTACTAGCCACTGACCAGTATGGGATGACCGCTCTGCATCATGCTGCCAGGTTTGGCCACAAGGGAGTGGTCAAGTTTCTCATAGACAATGGTCAGTCAACACACATTGCTCGTACTTGAAATAGCTTTATTTGCTTGTTTGTTATTGGGTTTTTTTGTCTGTTTGTTTATTTCTCTTTTTGTTTAGTTTGGTTTTGGTTTGGTCTGGGCTTAATGTCCCATGCAACACTATAAGGTCATTTAAGGGACGGGCGACTTCGACCCTGCCTGTCAGGGCTTTTTTCAGTTTATTTTTGGGAGAGCAGGGTTTTGATTGTCTGTGTGTTTGTGTCACAATGTTTTTCTATAATTTCTAAATCATTTATGTGACTCGATGTGGCTAACTTTTACAGCCTGAGATGAAAATAAAACAAATCGAAGCTGACTACGAACTGAGAATGTTATTCATTAAAGCAGTTTGATTCAAGATAGGAATGGATAACTTATGATCTGATAAGATACATTCTATTCAACTTAAACATAACAAAACAAAAGTCATGAGGCTTAGTCTTACCATCATCTTACATTTATGTTTCTTCATTCCATCCCCAGCGCCGCCTGTGATATTGGATATGGTGGAGCTTGAGAAGTGAGTTGTCTGCAGTATTCTTTCCTGTAATTGTGTATCTTTTCTCCTCTCTCTCTCTCTCTCTCTCTCTCTCTCTCTCTCTCTCTCTCTCCCTCTATCTGACTCTCTGTCTGACTCTCTGTCTCTTTCTCTCTCTTTGTCTGTCTCTTCTATCTTCATTTATATATATTTACATTACATGAATCTATGTTTGTCTATTTTTCCATCCAGTCATCCTATCCATCTATCTATTTACTTACCTTTCTATGCATATATCTATCTATAATATATATCTGTCTAGCTATGTATACATAAGTCTATCCCACGTCTTTTTTTTTTCCTCTCTCTGTCTCTCTCTCTGTCTCTCTCTCTCTCTCCCTCTCTCTCTCTCTCTCTCTCTTGACAAACAAGTTTGAACCTACCTTCATTCTGCCTGTTCCCCTCCCATCCCCAGAGGTCAAACGGCCCTCCACAAAGCTGCATGGTACCAGCGACGCACCATCTGTCACATGTTGGTGGCGGCCGGAGCCTCGCTGACGCGGACAGACTTCCAGGGCAACTCACCGAGACAGCAGGCCCTCAAGGCCGAGGATAAGGAGTTAGCAGCTTATTTAGAGAGTGAGTCGGGTGTTAAGATGGGGTTTTGTTTCGTTTTGTTTTTTAGGGGGTGAGTTTGGTTGGGTTTGTTTTGTTGTTTTTTTGCTTTGTTTTTGGAGGGGAGGGTTGTTCTTGGGTCTTGCGGTTGTTGGGATGGAGTAATTGAGGGTCGGGGTGTCTGTAACAGGCTTAGGCGGGTGCAACGGGAGAGGGGAGGAAGATCTTTGTCTTAACAGTAAAGCACCCACTTGGGAGTTCTCATAGTTTAGAGTTATGGTGTTGGATTCTCATGCCAGTGGTCCTGGGTTTGATTCAGTGACAGTGCCACCGTTTTCTCCTCAATTTATCTCTTCATCTTTTGTTCCTTATCTATGTTTTCTATTTTAATTTGTAAATCTTTCTCCCTTTTACCGCCCCCCCCCCCCCCCCACATCCCTCACGGACTCACTCTCTTTTGGGTTTGTTCCTACTCCTTGCTATTTTTACAGCCCACCCTGCTTCTCTTCCCTCAACTACACCTCTAATCTTAGCCTGATTTTTAAAAACCACATAAAAATATTCTTCACTGTCATTTTCTTTCTAATTTCCCTTAATCAGTGGATCAGTAGATAAGTCAGGCTTTGTTATAATGGCAACTATCTGACTTCATTACAATATAGGTAATGATTTTTGCACCAACAGCAAGAAAAACATAATAGGTTTAATACTACATGTAATAGGGGGCGTTGTTGGCTGAGCTGTAATGCGCCCGCCTACAGATGAGGAGGTTTTAGGATTGAATCCGGGGAGGTACGCCAAGATTTTTTTCGGAGTTTTCATGGCTTTTCCGACCCCCATCTTATTGGAGATGGACGTAAAACTTGGAGGTCCCACCTCATAAATGACGGTATAGTATAGTGTTGCACGGGGCTTTAAAAAGCCTAACCAAACCTAATACTAATACTACAAATGTCCAAAAACTCATGTGCGCCTGATTTCATTGTGTTGTGACCGATGACACATGTGTGTTTTGGTCTGAAGGTTTGTAATTGACCTTGTAAATTTTCCCCCTCAGATCAAGAACATTTTCAACTTGTGCAGTCTGAGGACCAAGAGACAGCTGTATGAGACTCGCCACGTGTATGTGTGTATACGTCCACCGTCCCCAAACCACCGCCACGTGCCAGAATGAGGTGTCGAACTTTTTGCCCTCCACACCCTACCCCTGCCCCCTGACCCTTTCCCTTGAGCCCACGCCTCATCACCATAGCAAGGGACTTTCAGCAAACATCATCATTCCAACATAATATTTTGTTTATTTTTGTTATATGTATATATGTGCGTTTGTTTGAAGCTAAGTATTCTGTATGAGTGATTTCAAGACACGGGCTTTGTCATTTTGAACACTAGAGACTCTCGCCTGACTTTGTAGATGGTGACATTATAAAATGAGAATTTGCCTTGCACTTTAGCTGGAAAAGCAAAAGATCTTGTCAGTGCATTCTGCCTAAGCGATTTCAAGTTGTTGGCTTTGTCAGCCGTACACTAGAAACTCTAGCCGAACTTTGTCAATTTTGACAGTATAGGATAAGAGGGTACATTGCGCTCTAATTGAAAAGGGGAAACATCTTGTCAGTATGTTGGAGTTTATCAAACGTCTGTTAACACTTTGTAGTCACACAGTAAGAAGGACCAAGAAAACTATCAGTAAGATGCAGTTAACTGTGATGCGATCCTTCCTCTCCAGGATGGCGCATATATAGATGCTCTGAGTATCTACAAAGTATTAATTGGCATCTTGCACAGTTGCATACTTCCCAGGAAGTTGAGATTGTTTCTGAATGCCAACAGGTCTGCTTGGGTCTACTGCAGCTTTTGAACTGAATTTGCACTTTTCAAACGCCATATTGTTATCACTATTATTGTCCTGGGTGAGGCATATTTTAAATCTTCCCTTAGCTGAATGACTCACCACTAGTTATCTATCTCAGGCAAGAACTCATGACAAATATTCTGATGTTGAAAGTTTAGATTTTCATGGCAGAGTGAAGAAATGAAGAAAAAACATTTTTACAACAAAGCTGTTATAACTTATTGTTAAAGTGTCGGGGCTGATATTCTTAGTACCATGGTGTCGTCAAACACAATACAGCCAGTTGTGATGATGATGTGAGCTAAACATGGGTCGGGTTTTCCTCTAAGTCTGTCACTTTCTACACGACCCAATGCACAAAAACATTGATGTGCTCTGTATCTGTTACTAGAAGTCATTTGTACACGATCATGGTCAAACCAAATTTGCCGCCTCGTTATGTTTTATTGCTTTTGAGGAAGCCAAATGAAAAGTCTCCATGTTTTATAAATGCGAAAAGCTTTTTTTCACATATTTCTCATTACGTATTTGAGAACTGTCGGACATGGGATTTTTTTTTTAGAAACATCACTGATAGAATAATGGCTAAAGATCTTTAACAAGATAATAGGTTGAAATTGCCCCAAAATGACTCAAGGAAATGTGGAATGACTGCGATGAATAAGTTTAAACCCAGTATGTCTTATATTTAGTGTGCAGCATCCTTTCCTTTCAAGTGCTGTTGCTCTTGGTTGCTTTTGACCTTGGAAAACAAAGAGTGGTTGACAATGCTACTTGTGATTTTAAAAAGCCTATCACAAAAGTCACCATGCACAATATGGGACTATTGTCTTCGGATAGAAATGTTGTCCAAGCTGCAATGGCATATGATTCAAAATTCTCAACTGTTTGACCTTGACACTAGAAGCTCTTCTGCAGCTAGGTTATGATCAATCTCTGAAAAAAAATTTGACAAATCTTCAAGATATGTTTCTTATGTCAGAACTTTTCAGTGGCTGTCTGGTAGATAATCATTTTTACGTTCCTCAACAAAAGACAGATTCTTCCAGTAGCAAAGTAAGGTGTAAAAGCAAAAACCAAACTAAACAGTAACTTGTAAATGTAATTGCCCATGAAGTATTGGAGCAAACGTGGAATGACTATGACATAGTATCTCAGGCATGAAGTTATCGAACAAACTTGGAACGACTGGGAAGCGTCTTGTGGAATAGCTCTGTGTTTCTCTATTTATTTAAGACCTGTTTCTGATTTGTGTGTGTGCTAGAATGTTTCTACACACACTGAGCATGTGGTCTGTGCATCATTTCATGCCTCGATGTCAAATCGCAAAATCTGTATGTGTTGTCAAGGGGAGGCAAAGACTTAGAGCCTTGACTCTGACTTTTGTGTTAAATCTAAGCCAGGCATGGCAGAGGTACCGATTTTCCAGATAAATTCGAAAATCCAGACATCTGAAACTCTGTACATCCTAAACAACTCAACAGCTTACAAGCAAGGGAGACTATCTGGATTTCCGGATTTTTGTTCTTGTGCAGTTGGCACCTCTAGTTTGGGCAAGTGAGTTCTGTCTTGGGATATCATTATCATGACTGTCATCTGTGGTCCCCTCTGGGACATTTGGCAAATGTGGTGTAACAGCTAGGCTCTCCGCCTATCACGCAGAGGACCGAAGTACAATTACCACGTGGAAAGCATCTGTGTTTTCCTGCTGGCCCTGACAGGCAGAGTGGAAGTAGCGTGTTTCTTAAATGACCTTACTGTGTTTGAAGGGACATAAATCTAAAAAGCAAAACCGAAAATCCCTGGCAGGACTGAAACTACTTTTTGGTCAGATTGGCTCACAGTCCAAAGTTTGTCCATGCCTGGTTTAGACATAACACCACACTCCTCTGTAAAATCCTCACAGAATGTCATGTCCTATACAAGGTTGTGCACTTTGGCTGAAGGCCTTAACACTTTTTAAATAGCCTTCAAGTCCTGGTTTATCCGAACATATGTTGCAAACTGGTTTTAAACCTTTTTTTAAAAAGTTTTGTTTTGTTGTAATTTATATGAAAGCATCATCATTGTTTTATGTTTGGAGTCCGAAAAAACACCTGTACTTTTTTTGTGTATTTTTTAATAATATGATTTTATGTTGGTTGTGTTTATGATTGTTTAGTTGCGTAGGTAATTATTACATATCTATATTATATATCTATATATCACTGAGCAGCAATCTTTGTAGTTCTGTATCTGATGCATTCACCTCCCTGCTGCTGGACAGTTGCGGAGTTGGAAAATCCTTACGTATATTTGTTGCATTCATTGTTTTTTTCAAATGACAGATCACCACAATTCCCTCACCGGAATAAATAAAGATGTGATTATTTTTTCATCAATGACAGATCACCACGATTCCTTCACCCGAATGAATATAGAGATGTCATATTTTTTACATCAATGGCAGATCACCACAAATCCTGCACCCGAATGAATATAGATGTCATACTTTTTTCATCAATGACAGATCACCACAATTCCCTCACTGGACTGAATAAAGATGTCATTTTATTTTTTGTTTTTAGCTGTGACCCTAACATAGCCTTCAAGCACTATCGATGGCTTTTTACTTGGAACGATGTTGTTTTGTAGATAGGACATAATGGTATTTGCTGGGCAATTTAATATGGTATAGGCTACCTCTTCTATTTTTGTCTAAGTGTAACTGTGATGTATCACAAGAATTACACAATACTGTGTATTGTCTTTATCTGCTTGCAGGCATTGAAAAATAGAGGACTTTGTAATGTTCAAAGTGATGTAGAATCTCAAGAAAACGAATGAAAGATATACTGTAATTTGGTAAGATTCTTGCTCCCATAGAGCATTCATGAGTCAGAATTGTTTTCTGCATTGAGTTTTAAACACAGCATTCCAATGGGGTGAAGTTTATTTGAGGAGAAGGGAAAGTTAGGAGTTACTTAGTTATAAAGGCTCCAGCTTCTTTTGCTGTTTTAGCGGAGAAGGGAAAGATGGTCTGTAGAAATACTGTAATGACTGTTCTGATTTCATAGGCGAGTGGTTGGCAGAGACTCTAGTGTGGTCCGCTCCTTCTCCAGCTACTTTTTAACTCTTTGTGACCGAGCGGAGCGGACAGTGAGAGCGCTCACCAGTCACCCCACCTTTGCTAGATATGAGACACATAGGAACAAAAATCACATCCCCCGTACGGCAAACTTTTGTTACTTTCTCGATTCAGTTTTCTCAAACTTCTCTGCCCCATAGGTTTACATCATCATTAAAGCATAGGTTTAAGAATCAAGCATCTTATCCTTATTTCACATTTACTGCAGACTTTTAGTTTGTTTCTCAATTCAGTTTGCTCACACATCTCTACCCCATTCATGTACTCTTCACTCTCCTTATGCTGCCATATTTCTCTACTGTATGTTAGTGTAAGTTGTACTATCTTCCTGGAAAACTGCGGCGAGTTCCATCACACTGTATCATGCTCACATCATTATCCAACACAGTTGCGACATAAACAAACCGCAACCACAAAATGCCAAAACCTGAGCCGACTGGATACGTATGTCTGTATTCTCTTGCTGCCAAATATGTCTGTTTGAAGCTAGTTTTGCCATTTTGTCAATGGGCCGGCTTGTTTTAATTTTAATTCTTTCAAACACTGTGATCAGCTCATCTGAAGAAAAAAATGCCATCCATAGCACAATGGTTTCACTCTCACTTAGGCCTATCACACAGAAGAGAAGAGTTTGAACCCCATGTGGGATAGGTATTATTAGAGTATCTTTGTCTTTCTTCTGAGTGTAGTGTTTCTCTCAGTTTGGGGTTGGCCTGACAGACAGGCTTTAAGTACCTTGCCTCTTAATTGATATTACACTTACTGTGTCACAAGGTGCATAGAACAAAAAAAACAAAGCCAGAATAGGATGAGATTGTGTGTTGCAATATTATTTCAAGGGATAAAATACATCATGGCATCGCACAGATGTTCATTGTCCTTTATGCAATAGGTTGTTTGTCGAAGCCTTGGCTGCTTTATTATGTCTGGTCTTTTAGCTTCTTTTTTTTTTTCTGTTTTGTTGTAGGCCTGCTTCTATCCCCTTCTTAAAAGTTTCTTCCTTTACTGTTAAAGTTATAGACGATCGGCATAAGATCGTTCATCCCCTTGTCATCTATTAATGTTATGCATAAACTCTTTCCATGTATTGTACGCTATGGTACAAATTGGTAGAGTTTTCACTACCTGCCTTGGTCCATCATAGATGAATTCTTGATTTCTGAAAATAGGCAGTATCTTGTCTCAGTGTGCGGGTGGTTGGTTGATAGGTGCTCCAGTATGGTCTGCTCCTTCTTCTTCTTTCTTAGTGTTACTATCGTCCTAACATATAATAGATTTTATAGTGTATAGAACCTGCTTTCGAGCAGGATATGCGCTATATAGATGCAATCCATCATTTTTTATTATATTATAATTATTATCATAATATATTTACTGGGACTGAAATGACCTTTTAGTGCCAATAGCGCTGTATATCCTCAACAAAACAAGCATAAGTATTAATTCATCATCTACTTCCTCGTACTGAAGAAACCCCCACAGTATCGGTAGTGCCGTAAAACCTCAACACAACAAACAAATGAATACCTCAGTGTCAAAGACAGCCAAGTTTGTCTCGACGGCTCCCTATCCTCCGTGCTCGCCTATGTGCCAACATGCTCAGACGTTCTCGTATTTAAGTCATATCTCCATCTGTACACACGACCAACACACAAACATCGGCTCATCTGTACAGGATTCCCATGCTCTCCTTATCGTCACGCTTATAACATAATTGCCTAAGTTATATTTTGAGGATTTTTAGATTTCTTGCCTAAGTGATTAAACATATATCACTCTGCAAGTTCTCCAGAATGCCTAAGGCATTGATGTATTATTTTTAAAAATAGTTACTGAAAAAGTCTGAAAAATTGGTCCCTTATAATCTGAGATTGGAAGTTTTTGGTCATTTTCTCCGAACTGAAAAATGACTTGAGCAATTATTTTATTTGCATGGTGTTACTCAAGGTGACTAAAAAAAAGAAGGACCCGATTTTATGATGCAGTATTTTTATAAGGAAGACCAATGAAGACGTGATTTAAGTCACAGGTATTGTCAAAATCTCAGGTTTTATTTCCTGTCTTACAAGTGTTTGATGTGGCTACCACCAGCGAGCACTGGCAACATCAGCACATAAAAGAATTCATTCCAGCCTATGTAAACAATGTCTAGGATGAATTCTTTCACATTAGTTTTCTTTTGCTTTCCCTTATCAAAATATTCCGTCATAAGATGGGGCCATTCTTTTTTCATCACTTTGTATTTAACTTGAACATTTTGTCATCTCCATGTGTACATGAGACGCCTAGCCAACTGTAGCCTACTCATATAAATATAATGTAATATGTTACACGTATACCAACATGAACATTCATATCAATACAACATGACTGTGTTTGAGGCATTAACAGATAGACTTACTGTATTTCTCTCTTCACTCAATATTCTGAACACCATTATGCCAATCAGTGCTAAAGATTACAATTATCATGACAATAGTTTGTGTCTGGATGAAAAACCTGTGTGTATTTTTACTCCATTCATTGTCATTTCACATTGAGGGATTTGTAAAAATAAAAATTGCTTCAGAAGCCAAGAATATGAAGTACAGTAAAACTTAGATATCTAACGAGATTGTCGGGACCAGCCCAATAGCCTCATCATATCCGAGGTGTTACTACATCCAGGGTATTTTGACAAAGAAGGACGGAGACTCATTTTTTTCTCATTACAAATGAGGTCTGGTCACATGGGTGCTCGCTATATCCAAGTTTTGCTGTGGCAACGTGAACAAAATCTGTACTGAGACAATCATTTCTTGTGCCTGCTTCCCTCTTTCAAACTACTTCATCTCCGACATTCCCTTCGGTGTGCTGTGCTATGACACTGCTCGCCTGTGTTGCATAAAAACTTACAAGTTCTCTGTATATTGAGTATATAATATAAGTAGGGCCAGTTTGTATTCCCTTAAGAATGCCTTGGCTAATTTTGTTTAGCACTGCTTTTCCCATTAGGGACATGAGGACAAAGAAATGAAATAGGATCATGACGTTATCAATACAAATTTAGGCCCAACCCAGTTGTGTTACTCTGAAGGATGAAAAGGTAATGAAATTGTGTCTTAACTTTAACATGCTGTGGTTAGGGTATCCTTTCCCTGAATGTAGCTTAATTGCATGCTAAGGCAAATTTTGACACTAGTAATAGTTTTGGTTTGGAATTAATTTTTATTTTATTTTTGGCAGCCTTAATGCTTTCTTCTACTATTTTTCTACAAAGATAGGAAAGAGAGAAAACAATTTGGAGCCAGATAAATTATGGCTGGGTTCTTCATTTTGCATACAGGGGACAATGAGGTAACATTTTACACTGGGAAATGCTTTTAATCTTTGAATCCCCTTCTTTCTACCTTGATGCAGTGTCCTTCTCAGCCCAGATTGGCTCTTACGACAGAATCGAAGTACGCGTACTCATAATTGATCTTACGGTGCTGCGACTAGAGACAGCAACAAACAGGAATAATATTCTGCATCTGTGATGTACAAAGTTAACAAAGCCATGCCGTAGGATGCCATAATTTAGTTGAGCACCAGAGCAAAAACCTCATACATTTTGCTATCATAGTGTCTGTGACATAAGACCACGGTTCTGTGTGATTTTAAAAATTCCATATTTTTCTCCAAATGTCTGTGGTTTGCCAGCTCATACATGATGGAAGTCTTACAGTATCTTAAAAAATGCTTTTTTACTTCATTACCATTTTGCAGGTGGTTTAGCAAAGGGAAGACTTATCCGCTTCTATCACCGTTCTGTATAGGGATTCTCCTCTTTGCAACACCATCAACGCTATTTGATGAATAGATATAATATATTATTGAAGATTGTAGGCCTTTCATGGTTACTTTGTGTTTCTTAGTCTTAGCCTTTAGAGCAGGAAGAGAGAGCATTCTTTCATCTAGGAAGCTGCAGTATCAATGAATAGAGAAGAAAACATAGTAACATTATTGAACATTATTTGGTAAGCCTGTCATAATTACTGCGTTTCTTAGTCTGAGCCTTTAGTGCAGGCAGAGAGAGCATTCTTACATCTAGCAAGCTACAGTATACATGAAGAGAGAAGAAATTATAGTAACATTATATGGTAGGCCTGCCATAATTACTATGTGTTACTTAGTCTTAGCCTTAAGTGAAGGAAGAGAGACCATTCTTTCATCTAGCAAGCTGCAGCATACATCAATAGAAAAGTGCACAAGTAAGCAGTAGCCTTTTCCTTTCTGTATCTTTTATTTTGACATTTACTGTAAACATGTCAATGCCTTGTGAAAATGTGATTTTACTGGTGATGTCAGGTTCTTTTTTCCGTTTTTCTTGAGCAAAGCTTGATTTCGGTGTAGCACAAAGTTTAAGCCAAATAATGTTTCAATGCCATGTTTTTGCTATGACCAGCTCAGAAGATCAGATATCGCGTTTTATGTGTTTTTTCACAAGTTTTGCTTGTACTCCAAGAATCAGTTGTGACAATGTTCGTGTTTTCACAGTTATGTGGGTATCCAAATGAGAAGTTGTGAAATTGTGTGTTTTCGCAAGTTTGTATGTGTCTCTTGGATAAATTGTAATTGCACACATTTGCACACGTGTGTATGAGTCATGAGTATGGGATGGGAGACGTTTGTTGTGGTGCCTGCTCCAGACCTTAGGTAAGATAGAGTGAGATATGAAGGGCTGCGTCACAGAACGCGTAATGTGCAAATACTTGAAAACCAAAGCTATGTCACTTTTTTTTTATAATTATATTATAACGAGAGTCACTCGGCTCAGAAAAAAAATCATACTGCACTTTATTTGTTCTTAAAATCATGACATATAGATTTTTCCTTCACTAACTTTGTTAAATGAAAATAGTGCATTGCAGTTACTCAGTTTCTTCCTTTTGTGGTAATAAGCATTTTGTGATGCAGGCTTTCTTATAAATAATGTTGTCAACTGCCAGTCTGTCTCTGCAAACCGGCGCTGTGGTGTAATGGTTAGGCTCTTCGCCTATTTTGCGGGAAGACCCTAGATCGATCCCCGTTCGCGGACGATCTGGGGGTTTTTTCTGCTGGGATTTTTTCCCTCTCAGCCCGGGTTGGCCCTGACAGGCAGGGTCGAAGTAGTCTGTCTCTTAAATGACCTTGCAGTGTTGCAGGGTACGTAAACTGGTAACCAAACCAAACCAATCTCTGCAAAGCTGCTTCAGCCTACCTACATCACTTCATACGATTACTCACTTGATTACTTTTGAGGAAAAAAATGTTACAGTACCTTTTTTTCTACCTCTGAAAGTCATATTATACAATATCAGTAGCTGTTTTGCTTGGTGGAATTATACACTTTTGTACCAGCGTCTGGTATCATGCAAAGGATGGGAGTTCAATCCCCATGTTGGACGAATATCTCTGTCTCTCTGCTGAGATGTTGTGTCCCTTTCAGCCCAAGTTGGCCCTGACAGGAAGGGTTAATGCAGCCCACCTCTTATATGACCTGACAGTGTTACAAAGGACACAACACCAAAACCAGCAATTTCATCATCATCATCATCATTATCATCATTTGTCATCTTCATCATCATTGCTATTATCATTCACCTTCCTATTTTTTAAAAGTCATCTTTATCTTTTTAGGTAAACTAAAGCAGTTTTGAAATGGAAAGGGTTTTTCTTATTGTTAGCTCTCCATGGTTTGTTTGTGAACACACATGGGAGGCACACGCACGTAGTGAGAATCAATTGTCAATCTGGTAGGTTTGTCACAACTGAATGTTCGTATTGTGTATGGATAGAGATCTTTGTGTTTTGCACAGTGAAACTCAGATATCGTTGGTTGTTTTGCATAAGGGCGAATAGTACAATGATTATAGTGCAATGTTCGCCTCTTTGCGAAACAATCAGCGGTATAACGTCCTTGTTAAATCTGGGATCTCATTAGATTTTAGGTGTTTTTACAAAGATAAAGAAGACGGATTTCTATTTTCTCTCATTTCGACTGAGGTCTGGAGATATCCATGCCCATTAGGTCCAAGTTTTAGTGTATTTTCCTTGTCTTGTCCTGCATAATGAGACTGACAAAATTCCTCACACTCCATAAGGTGTTACAAACTGAACCTTATTTTTACCACAGGTCCCTTCCCATTTCCTATTATTAAGGCAAGACAGCATAAAATGCTGGTTGTTGCTGGCAGAATGGCAACTCAAACCATTTTGTCATCATCATAAATTAGACATGAGTAACAGCTCCAGGAAAATTTAGATTAATCTTGAAATGCCTATGATCTCCTGGTATGTTAGATTGTATAGTGCATATTATGAATTGTGTAAAGGCAATTAATTCTGACTTGTTTATTCACTATGATTTGTAGAAACACCAGCTATTTTTTGCTCTTTAAGCCAAGAGCTGATGCTGTTTGTCAAGGATATTAACCATGTATATGGAGTTATTCTGACCATTTTTATTTCAAAGTCTTTAGTTGTGTACAGAATATGGAAAATACGTGTACCACTAGAATTATTTTACAGTTCAAGGCATTCTGTACACTAAGAGCTTCAGATAGAAGTTGGGGTGGTTTATATGGGCACAAGCTTCTTTAGCACTTTTATCCTCAGAATTAATCAACTTAAAGGAAAGTTGAAAGTAGAGCAACTTTTCTCCTCTACACATTATCTCTTTTTTGTTTTTAGAGTGGGCAACTTTGTGACTTGTTGTACACATCTCGATTTCATAGTGAAGAGACAGGAAGGGCAAGGGTGAATACGTCACATGTTGTAACAAGCCATTTTGTGGGTTCATTGCTGTGTTGTGCTATCTCCAACATTTTGTGACTCAAATGTTTAACATTTTGCAATTCAACTTATCAGTTGTTGTCACAATTTTACCTCAACAAAATTTGGAGATAGTCTCGACAAAATTTGGAGATAGTCTCGACGAAATTTGGAGATAGAACAAGGCAGTACTGAGCTCACTTTCTGTGTAAAAGTTTGTAAAGCGCAAACAGCCTGCTTTTGAGCATGGATGTGCGCTATATAAATGCAATCCATTATTATGTTTTAGCTTGAGGACCAAATGAATGAATGAGTTGTACGATTGTGTTGATTCTTGATCATTGAAAAAACTGCATTGCTCACGAGGAAGCACGTATTATAATTATGATATGATGATATATGATAATATATGCACTGGGCCAGAGGTCAGCTCTATGTTCACCCTCGCCCCTCCCCGCCCCGCTCCCCCCGACCACCACTCCGTCTCCCTGTTGATATGCACCAAATGGGGCTGAAGTCACTTGTCTGCTAACGGTTCATCTTGATTTTTAAAGGGCCAAAGTCAGTGGGCATAATCCACAACCTTTTTTGCATAAATGATACAAGAACACACAAGGAATTCACAGTTATTGCTAAGCCTGATGGATAAAAGTAATAGAAATAAATAGCATTTTCACTTCATTCTGCCATATAGTTAGATACATTTACTAAAGATGATAAACGTTTTTAGGTCAATTTGATAAGTCTGATACCTGTTATTGCAAGTTGTGTTGATTTTTCAACAGATGTTGTGGATTATTATTACTGGCCAAGGCGGTGACATGAGACATGGGTTTGATGTGACAGACATTAGAAGGTAACACCGACATTTGCTCTTTGTGACAGTCAGCAGATGGTGACACCAGACTAGTCTTTCTTGTGGCTGGACGGTGACACAAACAAATCGCTGGTGCAATAACATAGGGGCAAATGGCCCATTATGCTCTTCATGATATTCACCCCTTTGCAAAACAACCAGCTAAATGTTTGTGGTGACACCAAATATTTGTCTCTTGTGACCGACTCGTGGTTATGACATCAGACACGTGTCTCTTGTTACATATATATCAGATGATGACACCAAACACAAGCATGTTGTGACAATACTAGATGATGACACTAGACTGCGGGTCTCTTGTGACACACACCAGATGACGACACCAGTCATGTGTCTGCCCTAGCCCCTGTTGATATGCACCTGACAAAAGTATTTGTCCTAACCTATGTTGATATGCACGGGGCAAAATTTGTTTTTGCTTGTTCTAACCTTGTGATCCTTACCTTGCGTGTAAAGAGAAAAAAATCTAAAACACACTTAAATTGTCTACGAAAGAATAAAGTACACACTTTTGTATGAACAAAACTCTTTTTGTTCCATTCTTTTAGAAACAGTTATGTCATCTTTTCTTCTTTTATCACCATTTGTACGGTGTTTGAATAGCTTCTTTTTGGATGGTTGTAGAGGCTAAAACAGCTAAGACTGGTGCCTCTATAAATAACCCACTCCTTACTACTTGGATGGTTGTAGGTTTTTGTATTTTATTTGTTTGTTTGTGGTAGTCTCACTGTATGTGCTGAATAGTCACTTTTCAATTGTTTTTTTTATCAGTTGTTTGTTTTTGTTGATCTTATCACATGTGTGCTGGATAGCTTCTTTTTTTATTTTTGTTTGTCTATTAAATGTTTGTTTGTTTTTATTGTATTGCATGTGCTGAATAACTTCTTTTCAAGTGTTTGTAACTCTTTTCACTTTGGTTTCTTCATGTTGGTCTTTGAGTTGGTCACACAGAGGATTGGAGTTCGATCCCTGCATTGAACGAGCATCTCGGTCTCTCTGCTGGAATAGCATGTCCCTCTCAGGCTGAGCTGGCCCCGGCAGGCAGGGTCGAAGACGCCAACCTTTGATTTTGGTTTGGTTACCAGTTTTACGTCCCCTGCAACACTGTAAGGTCATTTAAGAGATGGGCTACTTCCACCCTGCCTGTCAAGGCCAACCTGGACTGAGAGGGAAATTATCGCAGCAAAAAAACAAGATTGTCCGCGACCGGGGGTTGAAATCGGGTCTTCCGCATGACAGGTGAAGAGCCTAACCATTACACCACAGCGCCGGTGCCGACCTTTGAAATGACTTTGCAAGATTGTAGAGGCTGTTGTGACAATACTGAACAATATCTATAACCAAAACCAAAACCTTTATTGAGAAGAAAGAGGTGTGCAGTCAAGCTCTACACTCTCACACACTAAAATATACAATGTAGATGATGAGAGAACTTTGCCATGAACAGTCCAGTAAAATTTGGTTCATTGTTCATTTAGGATCCAACATTTTCTTCAACTCTATAAGGTCACATCGGCACTCGGATTCCCTGTTCTCATTCTGTGGGTCTGGAGGTTCTATGCTTTGCAGCACCGGAGTAAGCATATGTATGAGACATGTTGTTTGGCCTTCTCTTCCCACAGATGGGTGATCACCTTTTTATATAGGCACAACCCCGCCACTTCACCCCCACCCAAAATGACCTTACAAGGTCGATGAGGCCGTAAAAGCCCGACCAAACAAACAAACAAGACTACTAAATTCAACCAATAATCTCATGTAACTACATGAATAACAAAATTATCGTATAACTCAAGAACTGTAACAGTTTTGGAGTACTGTAGTGGGATATCTCCCCTCCCCGACTGCCTCTCTCTCTCTCTCTCTCTCTCTCTCTCTCTCTCTCTCTCTCTATCTCTCTCTCTCTCTCTCTCTCTCTCTCTCTCTCTCTCTCTCTTTCTCTCTCTCTCTCTCTCTCTCTCTTGCTGGCTGTTTGATCCGTCCATTCGTATGTATATATGTATATGTCACCGATGGTAAATACAACCCAGGCATTCTACAGAAAATCTGATCGTTTCATGCAATATCGGAAATC
The DNA here is from genome assembly GCA_032273245.1 of Phyllaplysia taylori. NCBI lineage: Eukaryota > Metazoa > Mollusca > Gastropoda > Aplysiida > Aplysiidae > Phyllaplysia > Phyllaplysia taylori. The sequence goes on from JAUKPP010256072.1 coordinate 20,641, forward strand.
TTTTTCCCTCTCTTTCTCTTTAGCTCTCTGCGACCTCTCCCCTTTCTATTTCCTACTCATCTATTTTTCTCTCTTTTGTTTCCTCCATTGGTGTTTTCCTCTCTCACTCATTCGCCTTGTTATGTCCCCTCTCTTCCCCTCCCCCTTTCTCTCTCTCTCTCTCTCTCTCTCTCTCTCTCTCTCTCTCTCGCACTCACATATTCCCTCTCTCTCTCTCTCTCCTCTGAAATTATTTCAAAATCGCCTTGGGAAACTACGACCCATTACATGCATCTTTATTCTATTTAAATATATCAAGGTGTTGCTATTTTAATAGATTTTTAGCCGATATTACCTTGAAATCTGGTCAAAATTACTACCTTATTTTGCCCGGCAATATCAAGGGGCGTAACCGACGTGACCTTAAAAATTAGTATAAAATATTCTACGTTGTGTCCCTTGGCAATTTCAAGAAATTCTGAGTGAGAGAGAGGGAGAGATTGGGTGGGAACCGCTGGGTTAGAAAAGTCAGTGGTGGGAACACGCGTTGGAACGCTGGAGAAACCTACCATGGACTGAGACGCCTAGTTCGTTTTATAGTTTTATGTCCCGTGCAAGACTGTTAGGTCATTTAAAATACAGCCTCTTCGACCCTGCTTATCGGGGTCAATCCGGGCTTAGAGGGACGAATCGCAGCAGAAAAACGTATTATATCGTCCACATGTGGGATCCAACTCGTGTGTTCTGCATATCGGAGCTTTACCATTACATCACAGACGCCAGTGAGAGGCATTGGAAGCTCTTGTCGTTAGCCTATTTTGTTTTTTGGGTTTGTTGTTTGTTTTTTAGTTGTTGCTGGGTTGTTTTGTTGTTTGTTGGGGTTCTTGTTTGTTTGTTTGTTGTTGTTTTTTTGGGGGGTTGTTGTGGTTTTCTTTTTCTTTTTTGTTGTTGTTGTTGTTGTTGTTCTGGCTTCCCATTTACACGCCCAAGACTGACGGTGGCCCGATGGCTGACTGCTAACTGTGTGGGGTCGGGTAAAATAAATTAACATTTAAATAGGGCCCTAGAAGGTTGCAATTGGGAGGACACCAGCTCTGTGGTAAAACTCCATAGCATAAGAATTTTGTATTGATGATCACGAAACCAACAGTGGCCTACAGCGATTCAACATTCCCTTCTGGTATTGACTTTGAAATTAGGCCTACGTCTCCACCTATTGGTCTTGGTTCGAATCTTGTTTGTTTGTCATTAGACAAAGTTGAAAATTAATGATAGCCTAGAGATAAATATTCTAGCCTATCTATAACGTTTAACCAGCACACAACATCACAATACAAAGCCTGCAATGGAATCCACAAGGGAAGAGAAAGAGGGGAAGCTTTTTTTCTGGAAGAAATTTTGGTAAATTTTCGTTTCGTTTTGGGAAATTTGAATCGTTAAAATGATTGTATCTTTTACACGTAGATTATTTTTTACCAAAGGGACATCACTCCATGATATTTCTCTTTTCTATGGTTGCTTTTGGTTTGTTTGTCAACACAATGGAGGAGCGAACCATAAATTGTACGTTTATATCGGAGGAACTAATTAGGTGCAATGGAACAGAATACGATCTTCCTGAGAAAACGCTTACCTATAAAGATGAATGGTTCTGGATTTACATCGGCATTTACACTGGGCTTGTTTTATTTGCAGGTAAAAATCAAAGCAAGAGGAGGCACCAAATTAATGGTGGAGCTGACTTCTTCCGCCTCTTCCGTTGCCGTTATGAATCGATTG
>JAUKPP010256073.1:0-12240 GCA_032273245.1 Phyllaplysia taylori
GGTTTTTTCTGCTGGGATTTTTTCCCTCTCAGTCCGGGTTGGCCCTGACAGGCAGGGTCGAAGTAACCCGTCTCTTAGATGACCTTACAGTGTTGCAGGGGACGTAAAACTGGTAACAAAACAAAACAAACGAAGCTACTAAACGTTCATCTGAGTGATACACGAGAAGGGCGAATAGCAAAAGAAAATGTGGCAAGAATGGATGGGGATCAGCGCTTGGTTGTTGTAATCCGCAGCCACGCTCGAAATGCATTGATGTCGCCGGCTGTTTTTCCTCTCAAATTAAAGGCTCTCTGGTGCAAGCAACGACAGAAAAGGGCAATTAGCAGAATGCACATCTGCACTTGGTTCGTGCATCCAAACACATATAAGGCAATCTGCCTTTGTGTAACACGTTTGTCCAGTGAATTATAGTGATAACTCTTTCCAATGAAGAATAAATTGTTCCATCTCAGTCTTTGGTTTGTTTTGGTTTTGGTTTGGTTCAACGCCCCATGCAACACTGTAAGGCGGGAATTCTGAACTTTACGTCCATCTCCGATAGGACGGAGGTTGGCAAAACTCCGAAAAAATCCAGGAAACCGTCATCAGATTTGAATTAGGGACCTCCTCATCTGTAGGTGGGCGCACTACCGCTCGGCCACTGACGCCCCCTGTGACGTGTTTTGTCAGTTGCAGGACAGGCTCGCCTATATATGATATATACATATGAGCCTGGCCTGCAACTGACAAAACACGTCAGTGGACGCTCCGCCTTATCAAAGTAATCACATTATTAACATTTCATCACCTTCATTTTTTTTATATACTTCTCCAAATTTTTGTGATGTGCATAATATGGGACATACCGGCAACCATTGCTGATCTGCGTGAAACAATAGTCTACACCCGTCTTGTAAATAAAAAACTGCGTGAAATAAGTGTATATTAAAATTATGTTATACTCTGTGTTTTGAGGTTGTGTTGTGTGATTACTTTCTCTATGTGTTGCACAAAATATGGAACAACAACTAAGTCACATTGCATTGAGTGAAAGGAATTGTAATTTAGGTTGCAGTTACAACTGTGAGTATAGATTTCAACCGAAACAAAGAGAAAAGGAGAGAAGAAAAAAGACTATGACGATAGTAATTACCTTGTTATTTATCTAGACATCAAACGGTGTTACACAGTGCATTGCAGTATAGATTATGTTACTTTATATCAATTCTGTGCGTGTCTAATAGCTGAAACATGACTTTTTGAATTTATGTTTTCTTTGGCTCAACATGTTACACAAGATGTGAATACATTGTGTGAGTTTCTATAGTGATTTCCAGACGAATCAGGGGGAACAAGCACAATACTGCCATGGACTTTTTTCTGCTTCCATTAATATATTTATAATGTGTATTAACGCCAATATAATGAAAACCGACTCTGTATAGAAAACTTATACATTTTATAGAATGCTTGGTCGTTTCTAGCAATGAAGGAATGTCCGTTTACTGTCTGATACAAGATGGTTTAAACAAGTACTCATGTAACATCTAAGTAAACAATTCACAAAGCTCATACCCTGCAACAGAAAGGTTTCAACTGCTGCAAAGTAGGGCCATTTTTATTGTACACAACTACAAAGTACTTCATACATGCCTGGTGGGAATTGGGCATTCTGAAGCATACCTAGGCATTGCAGAATATTATGTTAAGGCCGTGCGTCCACTTACAGGTCTTGTCAGTTTCAGGCCAGGCTCATCTATATATGATATATACAATAAGCCTGGCCTGCAACTGACAAAACACGGCAGTGGACGCGCGGCCTAAAGACGCTGATTCTTACGATGCCAGCCCACTTTGGTGTGTTTCTACGGTTGTGTTTTGCAGCCGGCCAACAAAAGGTCTCGTTGTTTCCTGAGGGCTGTAATCTCCGCTTGCAGTTTGTCTATAGTGGATCGCTCTCCTTTCACCAGCACCGTGTCAGACGACCTTGACAGTGGGCCTCGCGCGTCAACCGCCTCGGCGTCACAGCGGAAGTAGCGGGAATCCCCGAAATGTGGCTGCTGCACGGTGAGGAGCAGACTGGAGGTGTTGGTGGAGCTGATGCCGCCCGACACAGAGAGAGCGCCCATATCGGGTGTCTGCGATGTGATCACGGCCCCAGAGTCGGCCGTAACGGACGCTATCTCCCGGAACCCACTAAGCGAGCTGCTGTTGGAGTAGAACATAGCCAGATACACCACCTTGGCTGCGTCCGGGTCCTGGACTGGGAGGAACGTACAGTTGAGGACCAGCGATTCTGTCAGACCGACACTTGTGGTAGGCGTGCTGGAGGAGAGCAGGAGTGATCCCGCGGGCTGCTCGCATAGAGGTCCGGAGTAACCTTGGTGACACGAGCATGTGAAGGATGAGCCAGTGGGGAGACAGTCGCCGTGCGGAAGACACGGGTTGTTGTTTACACAGCCCAAACTATGCTCACAGCGAGCCCCGGTGAAGTTTGCAGCGCATATACACATGGGTTCGGGTAAAATAACAGGGTCAAAAGCGCAATGCACTGCATTAGAGCCGCAGTAACCTTGCAGGCATGGGTCCATCTGTACCTCGCAGTGTCTTCCTGTAAACCACGGTCTGCACTGGCAGTGGGCGAGCGCTGGGTTCGTTTGGTTCACGTGACAACTTCCTCTGGACGGGTGTGTGCACGGGTCTGCCGACTTGATGCAAGGGTTCGGGGCTGCTACCTGTATGGTGATACACTTCTGACTTGTGGATTTTGATGGGAGTGTAAGCAGGAGGCAGATGTTGAAAGAGCCAGGTTTGGAGCCCATGACGTTGATTTGGAACCTCGTGCTCTGTACTCCCTGCCACACCGTCTGGACTGCGTTGTTGATGAGGACCTCAGTCAGCGAGGGGTCACTGGAGGTCACGGTCAGTGAAGGTTGCTTGCCGCTCGAGCCACTTTGGACATAGATCGGGAAGCCGCACTGGGTGGAAGCGGGACACGTGATGTCTGACGGACTGGGAGTGCCTAGAAACTGATCAGTGGTCCTCGTGTAGTCTACAGTAGCGATGTCCACTCTGAGCGTGCAGGCGTGGCTCAGCTCACCCTGGGTGTCCATAGCTAGCAGTTGCAGGAAGTGCTGCCCAGCGTCGGACTCGCGGACCGTGGTTGTGAGGTCAGAGAGACGAGCTCTGTCACCCAGACGACCCGGCACATCCTGGGGCGCCATCAGATTTACGGAGAGTGGCGGGCGTGACGTCACGCGAAACCTCTCGATTTCTGTGTTTTTGTCACTTCCGTTTCCGGGTTTGGCCATGAGCGGCAAGAAAATAAAGCTGTCCTGGTCACGCGCTAAATACGTGGTGTAAGTCATGACGTCCTTATCACCGTCGATCCCGCATGGAGAGGAAATTTCGGGCACAAATTCAGGTATGGCGTCATTCGAACCTATGTGAACGAGCAGACTTAGTTTTGTGGCACCAATTGCATTTCGAATTTTTAGTGTCTCGCCATTGCTTAGAAGCACAGGATTAACCAAAACTTCTTCGACAATAAGAGGAATTGCAATGTAGTCGAGATCTTTGAAACCTAATGCACGACTCGTGTTTACAGTCAGCTCGCACTCCGAACTAACGCTCACACCTGGAGGTAAGGACAGTGGACCCAGCTCCACAAAACGAGCCCATCGACAAGAAACTAGGTCACCATCCGGGTCCGCGGCGTACACGGAGATGTGCGAGACTGTGTCCAGTGGAACGCGATACACCGGTCTGTAGGACAGCAGTGGTGCTCTGTTGTGCTGTTTGGTGTCGTTACGAACGCCCAGCGTGAGCTTTCTTTGCAGACGAGCAGTGCATGGTTGGGTGCTGGGCGTACAACTCTGTAGCAAATCCGGCCACGTTAAGTTGCGTATGATAACGTCTTGGTACAGCGAGTCGGAAGTCAAAGTGAGGTTAAATGTCAAGGTCTCTTGAACCCACGCAGCTTTGTCATCCACGTCAAAGACTTGACCTTTGCTGTTCGAGTTCACATAGGTCGTGATATCACGAACCACGGTTTGTTTACCCAAATCCTGAAAGCCGGTCTCTGTGGAGAACTGACCAAACATGGCTGTGTTTCCGCCGCGACGCAACTGGTCAGCCCGGGCTGTTGTTGTGGAGAGACCAATGTCCATGAAGGTACACCCGGGCCCACATGGTGAAGCGTTCTGCAGCCAAGCAGCCAGGACAGTCACCTCGACCGTCACGTTGTTTCCTTGCGTGCCCTTGACCTCAGTGTGAATGTGACCGCCCCGGAAGTTTTTGCTGACAGCTTCAGAAGGCACGCACAAATATGTGGTTGCCAGAAGAAGAAAGATGGCGGATATGCGTACCGGCGATGGTACTCTGCCTTGACTTGACATTTTTCCTCGGGTCATATCTGAAACGTGAAGAAATCACAATACCGTATTCATAATGTCTGCAATTTATGTGATACGCTCGGGCTCTGAACGCTATTTATATCTTTTGTTTGTCCTGGTTAACCACAAAATATGGAGGAAGAAAAAAAGGCGGGGCTGCTGTTGTTGTTTGTTGGTTTGTTTTTATGAAACATGAACTTTTCGACTTGGGATTGTTGTTAGCTTGATCTTTCAAAGTAAAATTTAAGTGTAGGGACTTGTTAAAAATACATTCTGTGGCACTTTATCAATGCTAAACTTAAAATGTTGTGGCTATCTGCAAAAATATTATGAAGCCATCGTGTACGGCATTTTTTCATTTTATGTGTACTCATCTCATTCGCACAATTTAAAACACTGTAACTGTTCGAGCTTATACTCCCAAGTAACAAGTTGAGTTCTTCACGTGGGAAAAGACTGAGATCTTCTGAACTATTGTTTGTTTTCGCTTTGGGTCCATTTCGTTTTTCGATTCATGCCCTTTCAAAAACTCACATTCCCAATAGGACAGAGGTGGAAGCCATAAAAACTTCTAAAGAAAATCTCCGTGAGTCACAGAAGGTACGAATGCTTGACACTCGTGTTCCAAGGCGAGCTATCTATTGTTTCCCGACACACGCTTCCGATTATGATCATAGATCTCTTGCAACTTTCTTACCGGTCCATCGACAATTGTTTATATACAGCGCTCAATATCAAAAGCGCAAGTGTCGATAAAGTGATTTGTTTGTTCCCATGAAGAATGTTAACAATCACGACCGTTGTTTCCAATTTACATAAACTGAGTAACCGTAGCATATTTTACTTTTATTTTGTCTCTAGTATAAGGCTTATGAACTCAAAACCTTTTTACTTCTAAAACTGCCTTGCCTACTTTTACTCGTATGCCGGTTTTATTTGAAGAATTGGGACTTATGACTTTGTTAAAAATCGCTTTACGTGGAATGTAGAGTTTTATTGTAATTATTAATAAAGCCCGGTTGTGACCTGTGGTCTGTGCAACAAACATTACCATAAAATACTAGAAAATTACCATCCTTATCACTCTTGCTCTGTGTGCAAGAATTTTGCATGTCGTGTTTGGTAGCAAAAAATTTTGAAGTAATAATAGTGGATTGCATTCATAATGGATTGCATTTATATAGCGCATATTCCAAAGTCATTCAGAAACCTTCTCAACTTCCTGGGAAGCACACAGTGCAAGCTACCATTTTACAAGAGCTCAAACACTAACATACGAACAAGATCCTTCGCTGCCTATAGCCGGGTACCCATTTACACCTGGGTGAGTACATTCTTGATTGATTAGAACCATTTTTAATCGAATTGCTAGAAAGAGATATCTCTGTTTATCGAGCAATGTGCACTACCCTTACCTATTTTTCCTGTTTCTGGTTGGTTTTGTTTTGGGTTTTTTGTTTTTTCGTTTTTTGTTCGTCCTTTCTTTTAGGGGGGGGGGGGGGGGTGTCAAGTTCTGATTACTTCGTAGGAAGGTGAGAAGGTTTCTGATGGCTTTGGTCTGCTAGGGTAAGAATACACTGCAAAGCGCATAGAGCTTGCTTTTAAGCGGGGATATGCTCTATATAGATAGGTGTAATCCATTAGTCTATTTTAACAATGGATTGTTTTTTTGGGTTTTTTTATATAGCGCATCCCCTCGCTCTCTGCGCTTTACAATATATTATTCTACCGGAAAGTTGTTGCCAACAGGCATTTATGCTCACATCCGAAAAAGCACTAGTAGCCAGCAATGACAGAACTACTCGTACATACTTACATCCCCTCCAACGACAAGACAGGTTCCGTCCCAAAATGGTCAGCAGAGAGAGGACGTTTGGGTACTACATTCACCCAATCACGTGACTTCCTGGCAAACTTCCGGCGGATCACAAGTGCAGAAAAAGAAAAAGAAAGTCGCGGCTGAAAGATTTAATCAGGGCTTTAGATTACGGTGATATTGGTTCTTGTAACAGATCTATCGATAATGCTGTGAAACCTTAAACTTAAACCGAAGTTTAGCGTCAAAGGCATTGGAAGTATTGAAACTGACAACGGATATACAGATAAGAAGCCAATGACGTTAAATTTCGGTTTGTTTGAGATTTCACAGCATTATCGATAGTCTTAGTTAAACCGTTCTCTGTGTACCCAGAGGTGTCAGTTTACAACATGCCCGCATTTTAGTGACGCACGGAAGTGATAGTAAGCTTATCGAACGGAACTAATTAATTAATCGTTCAGTAGCACTAACCGTTTGACATTTGATCAAGGCTGGTAACTATCGATGGTTTCGATCGTTAAGACGGAAAGAAAGGAAGAGACACGGAGAGAGGGAGAGGAAAAGACAGACAGACTGACTGACAGACAGACAGACGGAAAGACAGACAGATAGACAGACAGACACACAAAAAACACGAAACAGATAGAGAAATTGAACGCAAAAGAAATGTACTAGGTACGTAATTGTGTATTACTACTGTCTAATTAATCTTCCTATACTCAAATTTTATCGTTTTCAGTTGCACGTATATTTTTTTATTTGAATCCATCTTCTTGCACCCGTCTTCTTTTTTTTTCTTTTCATTGTTGTTGTTGTTGTTGTTGTTGTTGTTGTTGTTGTTGTTGTTGTTGTTGTTAGGGTTTTATAATCGAAACTAATAATCGATTGATATTCGAGCCAGCCTTGATTTATTTATTACGAATCGAACTTTAGAATGGACTTATCACCACAGCTACGATCTCGGCAGATGTTCGAGGTACGGTATGAAACTCTCTGGGCTTAAGTTCTGTCTCTGGAATTACAAGACAACTCTGACCGTGTTTGATTTGGCTGGCGTTGGGCGTCAAGAATGCTTCTCCTCGTCGCAAAACTACTTTACGACAAATTTTAATTTTCTGACACAACGAAACTGTGATATTTGCAATCTTTGAACCAATGGAGACCTATCCAAGATTCGATCTCTCAGAACTTTAGAGGTGGAATAAAGTCATTCTCGGGCCATGCGGTGTCCGCTCAAGACAATGTATCAAAGTTGAAGAGAGAGATTCCAGTGTTGAAATATTAACGTTGCTTGGTTTGGTTTAGTTACCAGTTTTACGTCCCCTGCAACACTGTAAGGTCATTTAAGACACGGGCTACTTAGACCCTGCCAGTCAGGGCCAACCCGGGCTGAGAGGGAAAAATCCCAGCAGAAAAAAAAGACAGATCGTCCATGCTCGGGATCGAACCGGGGTCTTCCGCATGAAAGACGAAGTGCCTAACACAACAGCGCCGGTATTAATGTTGCTTACAAGCGGCAACGCTGCTGGGGGTACGGGAACAGAGGATCGACGGGTTGGGATATGCTTCAGATTATTTCTGGAATGTGGTCAGCATGCAGGCGCAAGGCACTGTACTTTTATTATACAAAATCTTGGGTCCAATTTTCTGATTTGCCTTGTTGTAGATAGTTGTCTTTTCTTCTTTATTATTTGTTTTTGTTGAGGAGGGGGTGGTAAGGGAAGGGTGATGTTGAACTTTCTTGTTGTTGTCGTTGCTCCTGCTGCTGTTGTTGTTTTTATTGTTGTTGCTGTTGTTGTTGTTGTTGTTATTGTTGTTATTGTAGTTTTGTTGTTGTTGCTGCTGCTGCTGCTGCTGCTGCTGTTGTTGTTGCTACTGGGTTTTTTCGGGTCAAAAGTTTAATGATGGTGGTCGATACACTGAAAAGAACAAAGGGAAGATTCAATTGTTTCGACCAAACAAAGTCAAGCCACTCGTAATGCGAGTAAAGATATTGAGCCTTAATGATATCTCTCCTCTTCACAAAACTACTTTACGACAAATCTAGACACTGTCAATTTCTTTGCGTCAATTTGTGCTCAATAGGGCTCATTCATAACAGCAGTCCTCATCAAAAGAAAAGCTGGAGGGAAAATTTTCAATATTCTTTACAAAAGATAATCAAGGAACGTTAAACTCAAACAAATACTTTAAAGTTTGAAGATGAAAGAAAAGTTATGATAAGATGGGGTGCTCAAAAGAACAAGTCTCTTTTTTTCGCTACTGCTTTAGCTTCCTGCAGCACATTGAATTGAATTGATTGGCGTCCGTGGGTGTAAATGGTTAGGCTCTCCGTCCAATGCAGGAATGAGATGCACACAACGTCCCAGCAGAAAGACGGAGACTTTCGTCCAACGTGGAAATCGTACTATAAGCGAAGAGCCTTGCCATTACACCACAAGACCAGCGTCTGTGTTGTAATGGTTAAGCGCTTCGCCTATCACGCAGAGGACGTGAGTTCGAGGCCCGCGTGGGGCAGTTTATTTGATCAAGTATTATATTATATCTCCGTTTTTCTGCTGGGACAAGGTCCCTCTCAGCCCGGGTTGGCCTTGGCACGCAGGGTCGATATAACCCGTCCCTTGAATTACCTTACAGTGTTGCAAGCGACGTGAAGCCAAAACCAAACCAAACCAAACACCACAGACGATGGCAATCTATACCTGATTTAAGGGATTGCCGGTATGACAATATGGGCTTCCCTCTGACATTGGGTAAAATTTCCAGCTTTTGTCAGGAATAAGGTCCAGATCTGAAACTAGTTCAAAAGGAACTTCTTGAGATTTTAAGAAAGAAAACAGATTTAGTAAAAAGATACCACCCCAGCCCCGTTCACAAACACACATATTATTATATATATTGATCATAATTTGATACACCTCTTTTTCATCGTTGTGGATCTCTATCGAAATGACAACATTAGTAAAATTAATTTTACGCGGTGTACTTCGACGGGCCAACCCGGGGAGAGGGACACAACATCCGCAGAGAGACGGAGATATTCATCCAATATGGGAATCGAACTTCAAACTCCCGTGCTCTGTGCGATATTTTGGTTTGGTTTTGGCTTAACGTCCCTTGCAACACTGTAAAGTAATTTAAGGAACGGGCTACTTCGACCCTGCTTGTCAGGGCCAACCTGGGCTGAGAGGGACGTTGTCCCAGCAGAAAAACGTAGACACATGTATACTCGATCAAACAAACAGCCCCACGCCGGTCTCGAACTCGCGCCCTCTGCGTGATAAGGGAAGCGCCTAGCCATTACACAATAGACGCCGGTTCTGTGCGATAGATAAAGAGCTTAATCATTACATTAAGGAACGAGCTTCTTCGACCCTGCTTGTCAGGGCCAACCCGGGCTGACAGGGATTTGTCCCATCAGAAAAACGGAGATAGGCCCACATGTATACTCGACCCCTGTGGTTTGATGTTTAGGCTCTTCGTCTATCACGTAGAAGACCCTAGTTCGATCCCATGTGCTGACAATCTGCCTTTTTCTGCTGGGATTCGTCCCTCTTAGGCCGAGTTCGCCATGAGGTATACGTAGAAAGAATACAAGGTTATTAAATGCTCTAAGAAACGCATAGGCCTAGTCAAAACCTGTGTTTCTGGAGTCGCATAACAGAAGTCGAAAAGGAACCGTTCGTAAGGTTCTTGTTGTTGTTATTGTTGTTTGGGGTTGGGGGTTGTTGTTGTGGAGTGTTTTGTTTTGCTTTGTTTCGTTGGAGAGTATATTTATTTTTTTTTGGGGGGGAGGGGCGGGGGTGTTGTTGTTTTTGGGGGTCGGTGGGGTGGTGTTTTTCCAGGCATTCGATTCTTCATTAATAGATTGTTGTCAGTAAAATCTAGTAATGGGGCACAGTTTATTCACAATTTAAGTTGTTTGTCCGTAAGCAAAATAGATGTTAAAGCACACAATGGACTTATGTCCTTTTCTGTGGTATTGTGGTGTAATGTTTAGGCTCTTTCCTGTCATGCGTGTGCCCCGAGTTCGAACCCACATGCGGGCGATCTGTGTTTTTTCTGCTGGGATTTTTCCCTCTAGAGCGTGGGTCGAAGTAACCAGTCTGTTAATGACCTTGCAGTGTTTAAAGTTTAAAGGAACGTTAAACTCTTAACCAAACGTATGTCCCTCTCTATGTTTTTTCAGAGTATAGATTGAGGTCATGCTCTGAGTGATCAGAGGGAAGCAACTCATGTTTTCCTAATATGTTATGGGTCTCGCAACCTCTAAAAAATATACAAACAAAACGAATATAAACAACAACAACAAAACAAAAAAATCAAGAAAGAAAAACCACCCCAATGAAAGAAAGAACAACTTAAGGGGAAATAACACTAAGCAGTTAAATTGTCAAAAGAATTAAATGAGTTGCATCCCCTAGACCACTCAGTGGTTTCTTATCTTCGTTAGAGGCTAACGTCAAAAATTTTTTTTTTTTTTTTTTTTTTTTTAAGGGAGTGTCCATACGCCCGCAGTTGCGTGCAAGGTATCATAGTTTGCTATACGCACGCAATTCAGTAGAAACCTTCATGCAGGCTGTACAACTCTTTTAATTTTCAGACTTTTTTAATTCCTCAGATGTTCAACTGAATGTCTTTTTTATCCAGTTTCAAATTATTATTTAGAATGTTCCGAATTTAAAGCTGATTTCATTACTTGATTGCTTAGAATATTTATATTTTAAAAACATTGCTAACAATTTTCACAAAATTTATGCAAAAGAAATATTATGTGGAGCAAATGCTATTCGGCTTTAGTTTTATGTCTGTGGTTTAAAAAATAATTTTAATGTTATCTTATATTTTTCTTTGTGATATTCTGTCAGTGAGGCAGCAATTGCGTGCAATATTTGAAAGGGGTTTTGTGTGCACGCAATCTCGTGCATATAGACCCAGCTGCATGCAATTGTGTGCACACAAAAAAAGCTTTCAGATCTTGCTAAACGCATGCGCTTGCTTTCTTTTAGACTCTGGAATAATTCATCATAATATGTCTGCACAGTTTGTGTTGCCTGCTCTGCCTTATGGCTTAGCTTGTAAAGGCGATGGGGACAGAAGTACGGTTTTAGATTATGGCGTTTCTTTTTTTTTTCTTTTTTTTTTCTTTTTTTTAAAGAGTAATTCGTCGCCTATCACACGAAAGGGCGTATCCCTGTTTTCTTACTTTTTCAGGATAACAATTTTAACAATTTTTAGACCTTGGTTGCTTCATTGTCTTCCCTGGTCAACTTTTATGCTAGTGGGCTACTCTTATCTTTTAAAAGCTAGGGATACGCCGTTTCGTGTATACATAGATCTGAGAGAGCGCTATCTACTGTTCGTAACAGCTCAAAACCGTCAAAATCTGGAATACGCCCTTACGTGTGATAGGCGACGATACTGATAGGCCCATGTGCTCGGACATGCATGTTGTGGCTGAGACAAGGTGTTCGAACACCGAAGAAACTACAGGGGCGGCTACTGTGAGAAAATCTTCGATTTTGCACAAATATATAAAGTTATTTCCCTTCAAATGAGTCGTGGAGAATGATGCGCTTTGTTGCCTATACATCAATTTTATAGCTTGTTAAAAAGTTGTACCGGTAAGGAAATCATTGATGCATGAAAATTAAGCTCACCACGGGCGATTGCGTAGAAATAGAATTAAATCTTTTCATATTCTCTAGCGGACCGTCTTAACCCTCCGGCAGATCTCTTAATCGAGAGGGTCTTACATAAAGTAATCCATTGAAATAGTTTCTTCCATTTTACTTTTTACTTCTGTTTTTTTTCTTTGTTTTTAATTTTTATGACCGAGGTGCAATTTGAAAGATTGTCATGATTGTCGTGATTGACGTCATGCCTGCTTGAGTGCTTAGGTAAAAGACCAAAACAAGAAGAGGCTAAAACCGCTGAGGCTGGCGCCTCTATAAATAACCCACTCCTTTGGTTTGGTTTGGTTATCAGTTTTACGTCCCCTGCAACACTGTAAGGTTATTTAAGAGACGGGCTACTTCAACCCTG